>JAANSK020275936.1:0-20897 GCA_011763485.2 Isoetes engelmannii
TACTGCAAACACAAAAATGCCTCTAATTTGATACATTTTAAAAAACTTCCAAAACTTTTGAGGGAATCTTTCAAACGGGAATTTTAAATTTTCCCGTTTCAATTTAAACTTTGTTATTAGCCTAGGTAAAATTTATTCGGAAGGGTCAAAATTGGCTCCTCAAAAATCCGTATACGAGGGGGTTTTTGCTACCCCTTGCACGCAGATGGCATATCCCCCCTACATATGAGTGCACCCCCCTTGTTCTGGATTGATATAGCATGTATTTTGCTTGCTGATTATGCCAGCATTTTCTAGATGCCTCAAAACCCCACTTAGTCTAAGACTAACCCCACGTGTTCATGGTGTAAGCAGATAGAAGACATGAAGGATCATTGTGCAGTTGGGAGCCTGAATGGAGTTAGAGTTGTATGATCTCAGCAAGACATTGTGGTTACTTAATAAACTTGATACTGTGGATTCTTAGAATGTGAAGTATTCTCATTGTGTATATAGCATGATAGTATGCTCTTGAGGGTTGTGCTCCTAAGTGTTGACTGGTATTGCTTGAGATCTAAAGATTCAATTATTTACCAAGATTTATTCAGTAGCATTGCATCATTCAACTTATGATACTCAATTTGTCATGGAGTTATGCAAGGATAGATGGGATCTTGGGTTACCTAGAGGGTTAACCCGGCAGGCCCGTTACATTTGGTATCAGAGCAAGTATCGAGTTCGAGTCTCCATGGGTGCCTAAATTGCACGGGTAATTTCGTTACATTTGGTATCAGAGCAAGTATCGAGTTCGAGTCTCCATGGGTGCCTAAATTGCACGGGTAATTTGCACAGCCTTGGTAATCACATCGTCACTGGTATACATGGTTAAATCATAGTCCTGGATGCTCGAGGACGAGCATAGTTCTAGTGGGAGAGATTGTAACGAGCCCATGGTAGACCGCTCGAGTATTCGATCCTTGAATGTGCTTATGGGGCGTTCTCGAGACACCGGCATAAATGGGTAGAAGCGACTACTCATAAACGTCTAGACAGTTTTGTCCAGTTAGTTAAGGGCATGTTAGTTAGGAACGTTACAAGTGGTATCAGAGCCATGTTTGGATCGGTGGATATTAATTGGATTAGGATTCAAACTGTGTTGGTTGGATTATGTTAATGACATTCCTTCAGATCATGTAGGGATTATGACCTAAGAGATCTGATGGATCTATCAGGTATGGAAATGTGATGGCATGGTATCCTAGTGTTGGTTGATTTTTCCTATTATAAATTGTAGACATTCTAGCAAGATCAAGGAGCTAAGCTTGATTGCCAGATGCCAAAAACATGAAGGATGCTAAGAGAGGGATGTCCTCATGCGGTCATGAATAATGAGCTATGCTGATCTGTGAAGGTACGATCTTTTTACTTGCTACTATTTTCAACAATTGGTAGATGGTCTAGTGGTAGACCTTCCTGGAATAAATAGTGCACAAGGTGTTTTAAGTTGTCAAGGATCTTAAGTTCTTTCTGTAGACAATGGAAGAAATGTTTTCTGATATTGAGCCTACAGTTTCCCTTATGTTGGGTGATTTATATCTGTGAAGGTGATTTCAGATAGGTGACTTGGATTTAAGTCATAATAATATGGTTGTCAGACAAGATTTAAGATGAGGCAAGTATGATCGGATAGCGTTCGACATATTTATAATTCATTGGTTTGGAATCTAGTGTAGATGGCAAAGAATTGATATATAAGGAAATGTCATGGTTTACGTACCATGAGCCTATTTAGGATGTTAGGGTTTTGTGATATTTTGGTCAGAAACATCATTTGAGACTACGGATAAGAAGATAGTGTTTAAAGGAATTGAAGAGCTTTTAGAATTGCCAAGCGTACAGGGAAGTGCTTTGCAGAACAAAGTGATCATATTAAGTCTTGCAAAAGTGGAAAGTGATGGAATACTTGGGTCATGGTATAGTATGAAAAGAGTGAAGCTGATTCAGATTTGACTGCACGATTGTATCTTTTTGTAGAGCTTGCTTCCAGGAGCTAGGAGAAAGGAGGGGATATTTTGAGAATAATATAGCAAGAAGGGGTCAAAGGACCATCCTTGAAATGGTTCTCAAATGGGTGGTTTCCAGCTTACACCAGGGGATGTTTTCTGGTTGCTTGGATTACTAATCTTGTGATTATCTGGAAAGACATAGATTGGTTGTAAGTTCTATACTGAATAAAAATAAGATAGTTGCAGAAACATACGTCACATGAAGCCGCTTCAAGAAATGAACACATCTGGAAAATACTGAACTTGTAAGGAATTTGAGTAAGCTAAATATAAATAAATACAAAGTTGAGAAATGGCCTAATAATTAAGTGACCATGATCATGTTTGAGACCCTTGGAAGTGACAAGGGAAGTTAGGCCAAAGTGATGCTTTATGCTAGCTATTTGTAAGCTGACAATGGCATTGAAACTTTAATGGTTAATAAGTTCTCTCGCTAATAAACAGAACTATTTGACTGCGTAGCAATTTAAGAAGGTATGGATTTTTCCTACTTAATGTTGAGCTTCTATTGAAAGGAGGTAGCTAGCTAGGTGGAGTTAGGTACGATGGCAAGAGAACACCGATGGCGAGAGAACAACAGAAGTATTGAGTTTATGGGGACTTGAAGATGTGGTTTGGGTACACCTAACCAATAAATGAAAGCTAAGGAAGGGAATTAAGGAATTACATGGAATGCTAATTTAGATAAGGGGAATAAATGATAAATAAAATAATGTGTGATGTTTCTCATTGGAGGAGGTGGTCTTAGGAAGCTTATGGGGGCTTCTAAATATAGTCCAGTCGTGCACTCCTCGTGAAATGTTCGATCCTTATGGGGGGGGAATGGTTCTAGGAATCTATTACAATTCTTAGATGATAGTATCTTCATGCAAAACGTATAATGGATGTGGGTTATCATGACATCTTAGAATGAGCTTCTCTTATGGAGGGGAATGCTAGACTTCTATGTGTATGTATGGTGATACATCTAGAGATGTTATATGCTTAGATGACAATGTAGTCATGGTTGCATTGTGCTAGCATGCTCTTGTTTAATATCTGACATCATAATGTGGTTGCATTGTGTTAGCATGCTCTTGTTGAATATCTGACATCATAATGCAGTAGAACATGAATGTGATCTGTTCTCTATGATATCGTTGCAAGTGTTGGCATTGTTCTATGTTGTCCTTCGTAAATGCATGGGAAATGCATGTGAACTATGACTCTTGATTCTTGAATCATATGATGGTTTGATTGGACATGTACTAAGTTTTTGGTTGATGCATGAATGCATAAGCTCCGGACCCAGGGTCCATTTGCAGTGGCTTGGACTCGTGGTTGCTCTTGTTCTTGACATCGGGCGTTGCCACCCCGACGAGGGTGCTTCGTCGCGTTACATGGCTTGAAGTGTTCCCCTAGCGCTGGACGCAGGCCAAGAGGGTGTGTACACATGAGTCCCACCCCGCTCGTATTTGTTGTAGGGCCTGATCAGCCTAGATGGCCTTATAGAACCGGAGTAGGCACTGCATGCTTATGGATATTTCATGGTTTCTCATTGTTTTGGGGCTGTCCCATGGTTATTCTAAGGCTATGATAATGTTGATTTATAGCTTATTTGGATGCATTCATGATGTTCTGGGATTTTCATGATGTGGTCCTTGTTATCGTTGTTCATGTTATGTGCTAACATTGCATTGCTAGTTTATAGCATAGTGGGATTGTTAGGTGAGGCCTCTAAGGCCAAGAATGATTCTGGTTTGATATAACATGTATTTTGCTTGTTGATCATGCTAGCATTTTCTAGATGCCTCAAAACCCCACTTAGTCTTTAAGACTAACCCCACGTGTTCATGGTGTAAGCAGATAGACAGAAGGCGTGAAGGATCATTGTGTAGTTGGGAGCCTGAATGGAGTTAGAGCTGTATGATCTCTGTGAGCCTTCAACAAGGCATTGTGGTTACTTAATAAACTTGATACAGATTCTTAGAATGTGAAGTATTCTCGTTCTGTATATAACATGATAGTATGCTCTTGATAGTTGTGCTCCTAAGTGTTGATTGGAATTGGTTGAGATCTAAAGATTCATTTTTTTACTAAGATTTATTCAGTAGCATTGCATCATTCAACTTATGCATACCCAATTTGTCATGGAGTTATACAAGGATAAATGGGATCTCGGGTTACCTAGAGGGTTAATCCGGCAGGCCCGTTACAATAAGCAAATGAAAGACACAAGATCCTATATGAATGAATAAAGTGCTAGACAATAACAAGATGTCCCATGGATACAACATGTGAGCATCAGGAGCAGAGAACATAACAAAGAGATCACAGAACATAGCTCCGAGACAATGGGAAGCTCAACCAGTGTACGCATGTCAAGATGGCACACTATCCGCAGCCGGTCAATCCTATACGCACGAGGTCCACACCACTACCTGTGTACCCATTTCCCCATGAAGAAGCGCAGAGTGATGGCTTCTATCCGCACGGATGTGCCGCATCGCCTTCGCATAGAGACAAGCCAATAGACTCGAGAGGCATGTGAGGACAGGATCTGTCAGTATTGCCAGCAGGGCGCCATTGAGGATGAATGCCATGTTCTTCAGACCTGCCCAGCATACGCTCATATTCGGGCATGGTATGTTCAGTTGGTTCTGCCTGGCCATCCGCTGCATGTGCTATTGAACATGATCTACGTAGGTCTGCTGTGATCATACCTTCAAGAGGTCATGGATGTACGCACTCAGCTGTGCCCTTCGATGCAATATTGAATTGTGCTATACGATTGTACAGTGTACCAGCATACTTATTACTGCTAAGGTTTTTTCCTCGAAAACCCTCGTGGTGTGTGTTTTTTAATCCTAACAGTAATACGCTTTCTTCTCTGTCTTTGTTTGGGTTTTATAGGCCAGTTGGCCTCTGTGGACGATAAAAGATATATTCTATTTAATTCCCATATTAAGGCATGAACAACATACACTCCAAATTTGTCCAACATTTCGACTATTAGAGAAAAATATGCATCGTTTTTGGCCCCACATCAATTGCTACATGCGCTTCTACAAACGCCTGAAGTAGCTGCACTAACATCTTATTTACTGAGGTGCTAGAGAAACATACACAATTGCTTGAACAACAACACTAGTAGGCGCATTACTATCAAGGTATTTCCCTCGAAAACCCTTCGAGGTGAGGGGTTTTAAATCCTAACTAGCAATGCGCTTATTGCATCCATTGCATTGAGTGCCATAGACATTTGATCACCGTGGATGCTAAAAATTAATTCAGTTCTTTAACTTGGTTTTCTTTTCTTTCATAAGCTTTTGCAAAATGGAAACTTCGTATGCATTTATGATATCGTTCGCCATAAAAGAAGGTATATCATTATTAAGCAAAAGGAACAATGAATAGCTAATAATGGCACTAAAGAACATCACTTTTTAATAAGAGTAAAGAACTTATAAATGACATTGCAATTGAAGTCATAATATGTTATCTCTGGAGATCGAAATTTGGTAAAAGTGTATTCGTAATCTTGCTCCAATTCAAGAACTACAGGAAAAATGGAATGTTACCAAATCCTTATGTGGAGAAGGATTTCGCGCTTACAATTTACAAATCAAACACGGACTTGTGCAAAAATTGTACATCTAGTCCAACACGCAAGCCTCGATCTTAATGCCTATCTTAAGGCTTTGGTAGATCTTAAAATAGCAACCATTGGAAGCTTGGATATCCGAAAGGGACTGAATGAGAAAATTTTTGTGGAATCATGAATTTTCAAGCAAATTAGGACAACAGGATCAAACTTCTTCTAAATGGTAGGACTATAATACATTATTTATTGACATGTCAAAGCAAAGATTAATTCTTGTAAAGAGAAAACCATAAGATGTTATTCGATCATAGGATTATGTTTTCTAATAAACTTCCCAGTTGTTGCCAATATTTTACACATTCACAACCGTGCTTGACTGGATAGTAAAGCCCAAAACCCGTACACAACATCCATCTCACTTCATCACTTCATTAAAATCGTACCTACCTACCTACCTACCTATCTACCTATCTATCTATTGCCTTGCACACTTGGCACCTTCAATTGGAGACTGGAGAGATGGGTTTTCAGGCTTTCTATACAAAGAAAAAATTTTGCACAAACTAGAGGAGCATAGAGCACATCAACATTCACATCCTTCTTAGTCATTCAGTCCTTCTAAATAATTTTTGAATACTAACAGCTAATTAACGTTCTTTTTCTATTTTCTGTTTCAGTTCTTAATACTAAAGTATGACATGACCATAATCGGAAGAAATTGTATATGCAGATAGATCCGTATAAACAATTCTATTGTCGTTCCTTTTCACATTACCTTATAGTCACCTTGTGCCAACCTTGGTGGAAACTTTGACGCTTGTGATAATAACTGCATACATTTGAGAGGAGCTTATTTACAACCAAAATTAACATAATAGCAAATAACAATGTAAGAAATACTTACATGGTCAAAGTAAGATTCATTATCAGCAACACTCCCTTCAGGTACTTGGCATCTAACTTCTTCAGTTTGACTAGACATAGAACAAGAGTCATTTTGGTCCACTTTTGAAAATCTTTCTTTTACAAATACATCATTGCGTTCGTTTTCGTCGACTTTATGTACTCTCTCTTTTATGTAGGCTGGATTAACCGAATCCTCAATTCTAGCTTTTTTCTCTGCAAAATAGATGATTCATCGTAAACATCCTTGTCCTAAAGCATTGAAAGAGTAACTCACATAACAGCTAAATTTATCAACCCAGAAATACCCAACTTTAGGTCAAAACCAAGAAAACGACATACATGCCTTCATATTGGAATTGGGACTTTGTCATATCCACGCTTGTGCTTGTGCTTATCTTGGTTTCTGTGTGTAAGACTTCAGATCCTAATGGTGGTTGTCCGTATGTACTTAGCAAAGCATCTGCAGCCTGCTTGAAAGATGCATCCAATTCCTTTTTATCAAAACTCATCTCTTGAGGAAACTCTTGTTCTTGAATGATCCTTTGCCGTAGGCCATTGGAAGCCACTGCAGGTGCTGCAGAAATAAGAACAAATATTTGTATAATATATTTGATTGTCGTTCATAAACAAGATACATGTATTGAAGAAGGTGAGAACTTGTACTCTTTCCATTAGACAAAGTCTCCGACTTCATCTTCATCGTTTTTTCAAAGAACTTAGGTATTTCTTTCTGCAAATTCATATCCTCCTTACCATGTGAATGTGCTAAACATAATAAATGAAGCAAGCAAAAGAAATAGAGAGTTATCTCCATAAATTGCTTCAAATAGACAGACAAACCATTTTGAACAATTGGATGAATGACGTTCCAACATAAAACCTTAATGGTCATTCAAAAGTTACTGCAGCAAGATTGATGTTGTAAAGACACGCTATCCTCAATCTCCAGATATTGGCACCGGACTGAACATGCTATGAAAATATAGATTAGAAAGACACCATGGTTCCAAATTACAGCCTATTCATATCATACCGATCTTCATGGGGATTGCACTTAATGAGAATGTGGATGATTCACAATTTGTACATATTGCAAGCTTCCTCAACCTCCACATATTGGCACTGGACTGAGCATGCTATGAAGATATAGATTAGAAAGACACCATGGTTTCAATTTGAATCGGAACTTGGGAAAAGACATGGCCAACAGCCTATTCATATCACGCTGAGCTTCATGAGGATTGCACATAATGAAAATGTGGCTGATTCACAATTTGTACATATTGCAAGCTTCGTCAACCTCCAGATATTGGCACTGGACTGAACATGCTACGAAGATATAGAATAGAAAGGCACCATGGTTTCAATTTGAATCGGAACTTGGGAAAAGGCATGGCCAACAGCCTATTTATATCACACCGATCTTCATGGGATTTCAATGCGAACGTGGCTGACTCACAAATTGCAAGCTTCCTCAACCTCCAGATATTGGCACTGGACTGGACTGAACATGCTATGAAGATGTAGATTAGAAAGACACCATGGTTTTAATTTGAATTGGAACTTGGGAAAAGGCATGACCAACAGCCTATTCATATCACGCTGATCTTCATGTGATTGCACATAATGGGAATGTGGCTGATCCACATTTTGTATATATTGCAAGCTTCGCTTAAACTAATGCTAATGTGATGTAGGCAGGGAGCTTATGCACAATGGATAATGATATATCACTTGGTTTGGCTCTAATAAAATTAGCATGCCAAATTGGAACCTAGCTAATTCTTTAATGAATATATCTTATTATGAAACATATGATCTGTTGTTAGCACAGCTAGCCCTGGATTGCACTTTTATGTGAACGCTTATTGAGGACTAAGTGTCCCTCCAAAGACAAATAAATGCAGGCTAAGGCTAAGGCTGTCTGTTCAAGATAAAATAGCAACGGTTACAATATTTCTATGAGGCTGTTCTCGTGTATCATCATGATTAAAGCAAGTTAAGCTATTGGATCCCATATATCAATCTGTCATGTTACTAGCAAATTACTGCTTCTTACAACCAGTTCTACCAGGAAAACAATGATGAGAAAGTAAAATGGAACAAACAACCAATACCTGATTGGTGCTCCACCCACCCTTAGCTTTCATTTCCTTGCTGCATATTAATGTCCACATAGAAAAAGCACATGTAAGACGATCCACAAGAAACAGTCACTAAGAAAATCTATAAACAAAGGAAACATGTAGTGTCGAAAAGTAACTAAGAGTGGACCTGAAAGTCTCACATAAATTCTGTTCAGCAGCTAGGGCAGCTTTAATAGCTGCCAACTTTGCTTCTGTCTTGCTGGCTTCTTTCTCCAGCCGCAGGGTATCCTCGTGCTTAACAACAGCCCCAGCTGGCCGCTTGGAACTGCAAGCAGAGCATTATTTGGATCATATCAATCAAACCACTTGGAAGATGATTTCTCAGATATAGCCTCTTTGTCCATGAGGGACATTGTTAGTCACCTAAAATTATATATACCCTACTCTCAAATACAGTTAACAGCATTAGCTTTCTTCTAGGTTCAAGCACGTATTCTAATGCTAGGAAGAAATCTAGCTTCAAGGCAGTGGCAAGTCTAAATATTAGTTAAAAGCATACCATGACCATCTTCAATTTCAGTTTATTGTGATCTATTGATGAATTTCTTCTACAGAAGTAAAAGCGAGATGGATTCTACTGCATGCAAAATGAAAGAGCTTACCTCCGGCCAGCCATTTGCTAAGATACGACACGTTCAGCACTGCCAATCAGCGCGGCTTGTTTGAAAGACCAAACATATGCAAAAGTGATGGACGTTTCTCGCTTTGCCGAGCAACTGTATGATTGACGTGGTTATATGTGGTAACGGGTAGCCCATGAATATAGAATCAGAAGAAACAGTGACAGAAATGTTTTATATGGGTATGTAACTACCGCTAAGAAACAGAATCAACATTGTTTTACAACTATAACATCTTCAATTAGGGAGAAAAGCAATACCAACACCTATTCTAAGAGAATTTTCTTCTTCAATTTCGGCGGTAACTCCAACTGCTTCCTTCCTGATTACATGTACCCAAGATAAATAAGGCAATTTCTATTTCATGCTAAAAGTTTATGATTCTCCAAACCAGACAGATCCAAATCTGCTAATATTGTACAGTTCCAGATAAAGTAAAACTTTATATCTCAATTTCGAATGAAATTGTTACTGAATCAGAATTACAGGAAAATAATACTTCATAGTTATAAACGAACCACAACATTGCAGGTCAAATTCTGACCTTTTTGCCCTTCATAGCATCAGCTATCCGTTTCTTTACTTCCGTTCACGGCTAAGAAATAAAAAGACGTATCACAACATTACTTCTGGCAATGTTAATTAATTCGTTCCTATTGCAAGTCGTATCTCCTATAGAGTGATAAAGAAGCAGAAATACAAAGATCCCATGCACATAAAAAATGACTGGCTTGGTTCAAGAAGTCATGAACCCTATGCTGCTTGAGGTACAAATTTTTAACCCATCTTCTAAGTGGTAGTTTGTGGCACTGCATTTTCAAATGCTGTCCAATTGACACTAGAAGCGTTAAACGACGTACTCTTGTTATGTGCCTTGTTCTCTGAGTAATCCAAGTACAATGCCTTCCATTTCTTTCAGCATGCCTGGTGGTCCTTGTCAAAATCAGGACATAAACCAACAAGCCAACAAACCTTGTTTATAAGGCACTCCAGAAATTCACGCATGCCTTGTTTTGGGGGCTTGCAAAATTCATCTTGCATCTCACCCCAGACATGAACCGATGTTACTGTCCATTTTTCTTCCCACCTTGCATACTTGTTAGAAGCATCTCCTTTCTCATCTAGTTTGTTCCTCCATTTTTCCCTTTTTTACCTGACCTGTTAGGGACATCTCCTTTCTCATCTCCATTTGCTTTTCCTTTTTTTACCTGACCCTCTTTGCCTCTTCATTTGCTTCAGAAATTGGGTGCTGCTAGAATGTGCAGAAGGAGAAGGAATAGTGTACGCTGATGGAATAGGAAGATGGTATAGAGCAGCAGAAGCTTGTGAATCTTGGGGAGAAGTAGTTGCCTTGTAAGAGAATGAAATGGAAGAAGCATGTGAATTTTGAGAATAGGCAGTGGCAACATAGGGAAACGGGTTGGGAAGCTGGGAAGAAATCTTCATTGAATAAGATGGAGCTGGTCGCTCATATGGAAAGGGAATTGGAAATCTTGGTCTTGGATGGGGAAAACAATATCAACTGGTGTATCCATGTATGCAACAATTGAAACATGCAATCAATTTCTGATACAATGATATCATCACACAAAGACATTGAAAAACAATAATCCTGAATCGAACAAGTACCTGAATTTGAAATGCACGCACCAGATCGATGTCGCACCAAATCAATTGTCACCCAATCAACTATCAGAGATCGATTATCGAAGAGTAAGTTCTGAACGGAGGAGTTGGATTTTTGTTGCAAGAGAAGATATTTCGCAGGCTTCCTTCAGCGTGGGAAGGACGAAATTCTCTTGGTTGTTCTCCGTCACCCTAATTGCCAGCAATATTCCCCGACAATTAAACCACCGCCACGGCAGCAATGCATGTCG
Organism: Isoetes engelmannii; assembly: GCA_011763485.2. NCBI lineage: Eukaryota > Viridiplantae > Streptophyta > Lycopodiopsida > Isoetales > Isoetaceae > Isoetes > Isoetes engelmannii. The sequence continues at coordinate 11,179 of JAANSK020275936.1, forward strand.
TTGCACAATTATTTGTAGGGCAAATTTTAAAAATGCCTTTTTTTTTTAAATTGAGAAAATGCCTTTGTTTTAGGGGTATTTTTGATAAATAACCATAACTTTTTTGTAGTGATTCAAAATGTGCTTTTCAGACATATTATAGATGAGGATAATATCTTCTCATCAAAACTAAAATCATTTAAATCGGAGTTCGGAAGAAGTTATGATCATTTTATGTTTTACGCAAATTACCCTTAAAATAGAGGCATTTTTGCAATTTTGCAAACCAAGGGCATTTTAATTATGTTTTACGCAAATTACCCTTAAAATAGAGGCATTTTTGCAATTTTGCAAACCATTAAGGGCATTTTTTAAATTTGCCTCGCAATTTAATATGTTCATGTGAATCATGTCGAATCTTCGCCCTAATTTTAGATAATAAAATGTCTGATACAAGTTTTCAGAAAGAGGCAATAGCTTCACTATTCTACTACGTATCATATTAAAAGCAGGCTAGCCACCATAAGATTTTTGTTGAAACTACACGCAGTAGTTTTAGAGTTGGCCACTATAAGCTTTTTGTTGAAATTACAGGCAGTATTATTAGAGTTACATGATTTAAAAGACAGGTACAATTTCATAGTAATTTCAACAAAAAGTCAATGTCTCAAGTAATAACATATATGTACATGTGCTCTCAAGTGATAATATATATGTACATATGCTTGTTTCATATTGCAGATGCATGGTACTAGCCATGTACATTGTTTGCACATTGTATTTAGATTGAAAGCTACAACAACACGTCCATCTATGTGAAACTTCTCTCTTAAGAATCCTCGGAATCAGCTTGTGGCTTCTGCCATGGCCACAAGAAAGTTGTTGCTGCTTTCGCTTTCTCTGTGGCTAGCCTTTCCCTCTCTGCAACTTCGGCAGCAAAAGTTTGTGCTAATTCACTCGTGTTGCCATCTTCTCTACTTGAACTTGCATCCATAATGTTCACCACAGAGGTCTTGTCCCCCAGGATACCCTCCTTATTGGCTACTTGTTTCATTGCAACCACGGGAGGCCTTGGTGATGGGGATGATGGAGGCTTCAGATCAATATACCTATAAGTAACAGTTAGACTGGTTTCATCTGAAAGTCTGACTCAAGTTAAAATAAACAGATCATACTGCATACATGAAGTATCTCTATGACAACCAGTCATTGGAATGAGTTCTGGAACCATGTTCTATGTTTTAAGTTAGTGCATGTATGTCTGCCCAATATGTTAGTAACTCCATTCCCACATTTTCCAATCGCCATCATGTAACATTTCTATCTCCAAATCCCAATTCAACTACTTCAGGAGTGTGAGTTTACATTTACTTCAAGACATACCTTGTGTAGGGAGACAATGGCCGTATTGTTGATGATTGGGGAGACGACGTATTTGCTTTTGAAACTTCCACCACAGATATTGGAGCTTTGGGGGTCGGAGAAGATGGTGGCTTCAGGTCTGGATATCTAGATCCATTGCAATAGTATAAATAGAATGTTTCCATGTTCAATTAGTAAATATCACGCATACCTTCTATAAGGAGACAATGGTGATACAGTAAATTGAGCATCCCTAGAGTCGGAATCTAAGGCATCTTCTGCTAGTGATGTTGGCGTTCCATTTTGTGTTCCATTTTGTGCATTGTCATAAGGCAGGTCCTCTGCGGCTGCTACATCATTCCGTTTTTGCCATGGCCAGAATAGAATGCTGGCAGATTTTGCCTGCCTTAATGCGTTCTTTTCTCTTTCTGCAACAGCCTCTGCAAACTGCTGTGGTGTAATTCTTCTTTCTGTTAATGTGACATCATTTGACTCTGTGATTTCAAGTCTTTCTCCCTCGATTGAACTGGATGCATCAGTAGTAGATGATTCTGTAGCTACTTCAACAGCTCTATTCTCAAGCACAGGAGGTTTGGGAGAGGGAGATGAGGGAGGCTTGAGATCTGGATATCTGTAATTGATGCAAAACAAACTAAGCATAACATGATCATTCTTAAAACCTTCTATAATATGCTTCTGTTTCTGTCACTATACACACCTTGCATAAGGAGATAATGGTCGTGAGTCTGAACGCAAATCTGTCGAGGTTCCTTTTGATGTGGTCTCAGACTCTGAAGAAGATAATGGTGACGTTTTGTTTGGTTCTATTGTTGTATCTGATTTGAGGTCAGATGCTATCTGTTTCCATGGCCATATAAGAACAGATTCTTTAGCTTTCTTTAGAGCAAGCTCTTCTCTTTGTGCAACGAGCTTTGCATAATCCCGGCTGTCAGCCTCTCCTTCATTGTCTGTTTTGCTTTGCAAAGTTGTGTCTTTGTCATTGGGTAGCAAACCCAGCTGCTTTGGTTTAGGGGATTCATTAGATTTGAGCTCTCTCGTCCCAGGTAGAGGAGGCTTGGGAGTTGGAGAGGATGGTGGTTTAAGATCTGGGTACCTGCAAAGTTTCCCCTAACTTTATAAGTATCACAGATAACAATGCCAGTTATTAACCACCACCAAGCTATTGATAGATACCTACATTACATAAGGAGACAATGCCTGCAACTGATCTCTCTTACTAACTTCTTTTGCATAATTGTCTTTCTCTGTAGAAAATGATATTTCTAACTTTGAATTTGACAGAGACATCACTTCATTATCCTCTTTCGATGCTGTATCAAGCACAGGTTTTTGCCATGGCCAGGTAAAAGAAAATGGTTTACTTTCCATTCCTAAAGAAAGTTTGTCTGGTTGAGGCATAGCTTCCGCACTTTTACGCACAGTTGTATATGCAGGAGTTTCTTTATTTTCTGTGCTGGAGTTTTCAGGCGCCTTACTTCTGTTCTGTGTCTCTACTGCTTCTGAAGAAAGCCTTTCTGATAAAGGCATTATTTTACTGGCTTCTGCACCTTTATCCACAGCTGTAGCATATGCAATAGTTTCTGGAACTAAATTTTCTGCGTTGGATATTTCAGACACCTTATTTTTGATCTGTGTTTCTACTGGCGCATCATTATTTTTACTCGAAACATCCTCATCTTTCTGTTTCGTAACTTCATCTTGTACAGTACGTTGTTTACCTAGAGTAGAACCTGTGGGTTTACGGTCAGCACCAGATCGTTTTCCTGTCTCCTTAGTTTCTCCAGGCATACTCACAATCTGGTTGGGTGAATCTTCCATAGGACTTTGACTCTTCTTCGAGGCTTTGGAAGAATTGGCAGCTCCAGCTGAACGTTTCTCAATATTGTCAATAAATTTGGAAGATTCCACAATATTAGCCTTTTCTTGCTCTGACAATCTGCAAAGGAAATGAATTTGATCAACAGGGAGTACAATACAAGATATAAGTTTGAGGTGGATAGTAAGCCAGGGGCTTACACTTGCCCTCTCCTAGCAGCATCTGCAATGGCGCCTGCCAATGCTTTGGCAGTGGCAGCAGCAACCGCAGCAGACTTCGCTTGTTCAAGAACCTCAGCTTTCTCCTTTTCTAATCTTATTTTCTCTCGGATTGCAAGCTTCTCTTCCTCTTGTAGTGTCAAAAGCTCAGCTTCTCGCTTTCTCCGCATCTCCAACTTAATTTTCTTCTCCATCGCATCATTTTCGCGTACACTTTGTTGTTTTGCACTCCTTTCCTATCAAGGTAACCGATAGTTTCTGGTATTTGAGTATGTCCTATGTGTACAGACGTGCAGACCCATGAAAACAGATCTAAAGCACCTTCACAATTTTAACATTAGATTCGCCTTTGACAGCATTAAGTTTAGTTGAGGTAGTTTTTTCAGACATGCTCAGCTTCTGGTCTGCAGGAATTGTTGCAAGTTGCTCCTCAATTGGTACCAAAGGTGCTGTTGTTTCTGCAATTGCTTCTACTATTTTGTTCTCTGATAGAATTAGGTTATTTACAATACATGCTAGTAGCTCCGCTACCTGGAAAATAAAACTCCGTCAGTTCCATTTTCACTTAAAAACACATTTCGATGTACTCTCATCAAAAGATCAAGAAAAATATATTTTTGTTAATGAATGGTGATGGTTATACTAGCAGCCAAAAAACATTTCCCTGTTCCTCTTTGCATGTGCAGATTGACTCTGTATAATGGAAAAATGATGTTTCATCAGAAATTCTATCCTAGTGAATGCAACAATGCCACACAGCCCATTAAATTGCTGTACTTCGATGCAGCCTGCAATACCCCAACCTTGTCTAGGTGTCACTGCTATCATATATAATACACTAGAAGCTCTCATTTAATGACAATTAATCATTGCAGCTCTTCCAGTGTATACTGAGTCAATTTGTGCATTGAAGCAGACAACTGAAATTTCACCTAGATGCTCATATTTCATGACCGTCACACGTTATTGTACTAAACATGCTTTTACTTTCTTGTCTAATTACTTGTAAGCATAAATTGTTTAGCATACTTGAAGATTTGATACTTGGCCCCCAGTGAAGGTATCCATGGGAGCAAGTAGCAGGTTGTGAGTTTCTTTATACGCATCCGTTGGGCGTTCCATGCCACCAGGCCTAACAATCTACATCAGACAACACAAATAGCATTTTTTAGACTAAGCCCTGCTAGAAATAGTCTATCCACATATAATTTTCTTATTACCGTATAGGCCATTCCACTATCTTGTAAAGCCTTTTCTGCCTTTGCTTTCCACACAAGGACGCCCCAAAATAGGCTGCACTATGAACTACATGAAATTAGATCAATTAAACTAGTATATTTCACTAAGAAAGGAACTAGTCCATTGCAAAATGCCACAATGAATCTATAGACTAAACCTATGTCAGTATGAAAAGGTGCGTACTTGAGGACAGCTGCTGGCCAGCCAAATTTAGTCGTCCCAAGTGATGTAACTAGCACAAAATGATTTATGTTTGCCAGTTTTGCTGCGGAAAGGCAGTTTTTAGAAGCGAGGTAAGAAGCAAATTAAATATATAGCGAGATAACATTTACTTTACAAGAAATTTTAATAACATAATAGAGATAATATTTACTTTTCACGAAATTTGACAACATAATAGTAAGAAAAGGAAACAATGGAACCAACATCACTTTGGCTGCCACTGCCAGGCAGCTGAGCATTAGCATACCTACTAATTACTTGCAACAGATAAATTGCCAACATGACACAGGTTTTTGACAGCTTAAAAGCTTGAAAATACATCCCTCCTGGAACTGAATTAAGTTGAATAGTTAATCCTATTGGGATATACTTAATTTTTGTCTTAGAACTTTCTCCAGATGCAGAAATATATGTGCTCTATAAATTACGAGTTCCATTTCAACCTATGTTCCTGAACCATCATCACTGGTCTACAGACGACCAGTGATATGAGAAGCACAATCTTTTTATTATCCTAGACCAAACTTCCTAAAAAAGACATAACCTTCTTACCTTTATCAATCAAGTTTTTCGTTGCTTTGTAGTCAATGCGATATGGTCCTGTCACATCCAATACCTCCTTTTCACTTGCCCCGATTGCACAAACTACTATGCCTGCATTTCCTAATGCCCCTTCAATGCCATCCATATCCTCTAAGTTGCACTCAACAATCTCCAGCTTATTCCGTTTCCTTGAAGTAAAAAGCTCTAGAAACTTTGAAGGCTGTATAAGAGCATAATTAGCCTCAGAAAGCTGCAAGGCCATTTGTCTAAAGGAAGCAATATGTTGCAGTCATGAACTTTGGAATGTATGTGACTATCCCACTTTCAGATGAGAAATGCACAACAGTATGACCAATTGCGTACATACAGGGTAAGGGTATGTCTAAGAAGAGAAATTTTAATTACACTCAACTGCTTCAACCTTTGAGGAGATACCAATTTGCATAATTTGGTATGAGGATGTTGAAACTGTTGATGAATAACTCGAGAAATGCTCGTGATGGTAAGCTAACAACAAGGATCAGAAGACAGTTAAAGAATAGGGAAGGACACAGGTAGAACAGAAATGTTTATACTCTATCATCCTCAACTTTACAAGGTAGCCATCTATGCCAACAAGTCTATACTGCAAAAAGCATCTATACCCTCATATACTGAACATACCAAATCACAGTCACCAATGCATCTTCAAGATACAAAAGTTGATTTCATTGCTTGGATAAGCCTGCATAATTTTGAGAAAGATGCGGCATTTTGTAGAATCTCAATATTTGGAAATGCATTTTCTAACGATGTATACATCATTATGGTTCTCTTGATTATATGAAAGAACTTACTGCAAAATTCGGCAGTCTTGAGTTTTCTTGTTCATTGCTACCTGTTGACTACATAAGAATAAGAAAATTCAAACACAATTTTATAGATATAATCCATGTGCTACAAAGCTGCTACCTGAAGTAGTGCTTCAGCTTTTTCTACACTCCTAACACCTGCTCTGACCGAGAATCCCAATCTTAGGAGTTCTCTGCATTGTTGATTGGGAGAGAAGTCGGTTGTCTGTGAGAAAGAATTAACCAGTATGGGAAAATGATTACCTCACAGTGCGGGATCCAACTTTACCAGTAGCTCCAGCAACAAAAACAACATTATTATCTCGTTTTACATACTCTGTCTTTCTATCTAGCGGTAGCTTCCATATGGGTTTAGCGGGTGATTTTGAGCTGGGTTTTTCTGACGAGTTCGATCTCACTGAAAGACAGACATAAAAAGCAACAACGTGAGACACAAGCATGCCATGTCCGATCCTAAGAAATCATGCATGTAAACATTGCATTAAGCCCAAAAGACAAAGTGAAGAATAAGAAAATGAGACAAATTGCAACGACACGGAGGCATATATTGAAATGGGTCGTATTGATTCTAGTGTAAATTACAGCTAAAAAGATACAAGTTAAAGATCAGAATTGAAAGCTGAGGAAAGCTTAATTTGTTACCTCTAGTCCGACGAATTCGATAGCCAAGGTGACGAGTTCCATAATGGGGACGAATTCGAGGGTATATTGCAGCTGAAAACGATGAAGATAAATCTGGGCATAAAGAGGAGGAGCAATTTGGCGGGATAAGAAAGGAGGTGGGCATGATGCAGAGGTGATGTGCAGGTTATGGGAACTCCGGTGCCATGGGATTTCAGGAGTTTGGGAGTCCTCCAGATTTCCTTGCTACGTGTCGTCACTTAAGTGGATATTATCTAGTAAAATTGATATCTATGATGTTCTGGAGGTTCTGAGAGAAAAAAAGTTCAATTTTAAATTGGGGTCTACTCTGATTAAGCCACGTAACTTGAAAGCTATGCTTCAGTTTTTCAATGCCAATGCAAGCAAGAACAATAGAAGCAATAAGAGTGTTGCTACATTGAACGACTTGGTGGTAACGTAAGGGCATAAAGGCTCCTAATCATATCTTAGAATGGCTAATTGCAATTTTAAGAGAGAAAAAATTCAAGTTCATAGATAAAATTGAAAATGTTCAGTTAAAAAAGGCAGAATGTTGAACAGATTCAGACTGTTAGACAACTTATGATGGATGACCCTACTAATATTGTCCTTCATGAAGAGGAGAACAGACTTGAGATCCAGATTAGGAACTTGGAAGAGTTCCTAATTTGGATCTCAAGGGATGGCATTGAAGGCCAAGATAACCAATGCTAAAGATTTAGACAACCCGTCCTCAGCCGCCTTCTTCAAGAAAGCCAAACAAAGAGTTATTAACAATGCCATTACCCAAATATCTGATATTAATGGTAATTCAATTACTGATGATGCTACTATTAGAGAGTATCTTTTCCAGAATTACAAAAGCATGTTTTCTGAAAATTTGGATCAATATGAGATGATTGATGCTCAATTCCAAATCTTTAGTACTATTCAACATTCCCAAACTATGAGTGATGATGTCCTCTCCTGCCCTAGTGAGACTGAGATTTTTAAGACTATTGCCAAAATGAAACATGGCAAAGCCCCTGGGCCTGATGGTTTACCTCCAGAATTCTACATGGAATTCTGGGATGTGATGAAATTTGATCTTTGTACCTTTGTTAAGGGCTTTTGGCACTACATGGAGCTCTCGCCTGCCTACTCCTCAAGTATGATCTCTATCATTCCCAAGAAATGTAACCCCAACTCCATAAGTGACTACAGACCAATTTCCCTTACCAATACAACTTATAAGATTGTGGCCAAGATTATTGCAGATAGGATCAAAAACCATTTGCAGAATACTATTTCAAACTGTCAGTCTGCTTTTTTACCCAAGAGATTCATCCTTGACAATTATGTGGCAGCAAATGAGGCCCTTCACTGGAGTAAGTTATCTAATCAAAATTGTCTGCTACTCAAATTGGACTTCAAAAGAGCTTACGATTCTATTAATTGGAATTTCTTGGAGCATGCCCTTGACTGTGCTGGAATTCACCCCTTACTTATTAAGAGGATCATGGGATTAAATTATAATGCTTACTCTGCCCTGAACATCAATGGTACTCTGCCCTGAACATCAATGGCTGCCCAACTGAGTTCTTCTCGATTCATAAAGGTGTCAGGCAAGGTTGCCCCCGGGCACCTTACTTATCTTGACTGTGGCTGAGATCCTTGCTAGGCTTATCTTCTGCTTACAATCTGCTAATCTTATTTCTGGTTTGCGAATGCCTGGCTCTTCTAAGCAATTGATTGTGCTTCAGTATGCTGATGATACCTTCATCATGTTAAAGGCTGATAATAATATCATGGACAACTTCTTTGAGTGCATAAACCTGTTTGGTATTGCTTCTGGTGTTAGACTTAACTTGGAGAAATGTTATATTATGTGGAATGACCCTGACCCTGCAGTCAACACTAGAGGTATTAAGATTGTTAGACCAGATGAATGCATCACCCTGTTAGGCCTGCCTATAGCCATTAATACCAACATTAAGGGTGCTTGGGAAGGCATCCTTAATAGAATTAAGAAAAAGGTTAGTGGTATTAGCAGGAGTCTTTCTAGAGCAGGAAGGATTAAACTCTATTTTGGCAAGCACACATGTCTACTTCTCATCTGTCCTTATTGCTGACCAAAAGACCTATACTATGATTGAGAAATGTGTAAGGGATTTTATTTGGGGAGGCTTGCATTGCCTTCAATAGAAGGAACTGACTCATGACAAAAATAAAGGTGGCTTGGGCTGCAAATCTCTCTTTAGTCAAGCTCAGGCCTTAGGAGCCAAATTTGTTTGGAAAGCCATTCAAGGACTTAACTCTCCTGCTATGGATTTTGTTAGAAATAAAGCTGAAGCAATCCAGACCATTCAATAGAAGTAATTGTCAACACTCTTTTCCTGATTCTGTGTTCTTCCCTTTCAAACCTGGGAGCAATATCTCTTCTCTTATGAGGAAGATCTTCTGTGCTTGGAATACAGTGGCAGAAGTTTATGATCATATCCCTCTTCAAGCAGATTGTGGTGGTTTTTCAATCTTTTGGTGCCCTATCTTTGGTAATAATGATTATTCTTCTTTGGCAGAAGAACATTCCAAGTCATACAAGAAATGGAAAAATGTTGGTTTATCGATTGTCTCTGATTTGTGGGACATAAATAGTTGGAGGACTTGGGAAAATACCCGGGGGGGCTCACCTTTTTTTTTCCGTACAAAACATGTGCGTGGGCGATGAAGGGGTTTTTTTGACATTTTGAAGTACGTATACCTAAGCTGTGTCGCACGTTTTGGCGCCGGAGCTGCTGTATTTCCACGGTTTGAGGAGCGCTTTCCCTGCAGGGGTATGCACTTAGA
>JAANSK020275937.1:0-11308 GCA_011763485.2 Isoetes engelmannii
AGCAAGATTTGATCTTGCTAGCTAGCTTGAAGTTAATAAAAAATGGGTCATGCTTGCTAGCTTAAGAAGAACCTAAAATGAGCAAGATTTGATCTTGCTAGCTAGCTTGAAGTTAATAAAAAATGGGTCATTCTTGCTAGCTTAAGGTTAAGCAAGGGAGTCCAGCTAGCTAGCTCAACGTTCTCAAAATAGGTCGAATTCGCTAAATTAATGAATTCGTGCATAAAATGCTTCTTTGAACAGAATCTGAAGAGGTGCAGTACATTTTGTGACTGCGCCAAAGATCTCATGTCCATCAATCACACCAACAACACTAGGATGCTCAACTCCATTCTACGGGTGGTGTGCTTGGAAGCCAACACACTATCCATAAAAGCAAGCATTTGCACCACTATCAAGTTGCACCGATGCTTCCAACTTTTCAGCCGCTGACTCCAACACTACAGGAATGAAAAACTCCTTACTGATCTTATCCGAAGGGATAAACCCTTCACTGCATGTGGGGAGAGCCTGAGGTATGCAGCCCGCTGACGAGAGACTCCTACTACTTGGACTGGCCTCTGGAGTTTTCCCACTAATTCGGGTGCTTAACAGGACATTCACGAACCATATGACCAGCTCACCCACAATAGAGGCAAATGTTAGTCTCTCTCTGGTGTTGCTTCTTGCTAGCAGACAAGGTCCGAGCCCTCGAACTGCACGATCAATCTGCATAGGCACATGGCCTTTTGATCTCGGGGGCGGTGCGGGAACTATTGTGACTATTGGAGTTTGTGGAATTAAGCAAGAACGGCAGTTGCAAAACGAACCGCAAACTTGATAGCTTCCCCCAAGGTCCTAGGATTTTCCATAGTCAGCAACATATCTTTTACAACCTCACGTAAACCCCTTCGAAAACAATATGAAGGGCAACATCATCCCAGAAAGTATCAATTTGACGAAATTCAGATGCATATACTGAAGCTGGATGGGAGCCTTGCCTGAGATTACTGAGTCTTGTAACAACTGTGCACCGTCGATCTGTATCCCCAAAATACGCTTCGGGCTCAACTGTGGAGGCAGCAAAATCCTGTAACTTAGAAGCTTCTTACTCCAGCAAAGGAGCAAACCAACTGAGAGCCGGTCTCGTGAGAAGAGAACCGACTAGCCCAACTTATTCCTAATCTGTGGGATACCTATGAGAATGGAGTTGAATCATGAGCCAGATCTGGTTCAAAAACCCATGAAGCTTAGTTCGAGTGCTGTCAAACTTCTCCGACAGGTTGATCTTAGGCTTTGACGACCTCAACCCTGAGCTAGAGGCCGACTCATGAGAAGCTACATATTCCCTGAGCTCCTTGTTATCTAGCTGCAACTGCTAACACACTTGAATAAGCTGCTGCAATTGCTGTGCTAAGGACAAAATCTCCCCCTTAGGAACAAGAAATACCAAGGACGAACCAAAAAAATGCTCAGTAGGGCGAGCAGAGCAGAGCAATTTTTTTTTCGCCAAAAACTGCTTATAAGAATCGCGACCGTGATCCTAGTGCGCAAAGCAATGCAAAAGATCCTTCAACAACACATGCTTAGCCAATGCTCCATGCTTGTTGATTGTGTGTTGCTTTATATTGTTTTCAGTGGTGGTGGCTGCATGCTGCAACGTGTTGTCTCGTGGGCCTTCATGCCCGTTTGACTGGTGGGTTGACTTCGCTCTATGGTTTAGAAATCATAGGGCGACGTGGAAAATGGGGTTTGATCCCATCTTATTTTTGGCGGACGACCTTCGTTGCACTAGAGGGAATCTTTTAGGGAATATATTGTCCATCAATGGCCCAGGATGAGCGATAAGAGAGGATGAGCGATAAGGGAGGATGAGCGATATGTGAGATGAGCTGATGTTGTTCAGAGACCCGCTGTTATGAGATCCGCAGTGGCGTAACGCTGTTATGAGACCCGCAGTGTTAGAAGAGAGTGCAGTAATTCTTGAAATATTCTTGGAAAACGAATACTTGAGAGATTATGTGATATAACCACTATCAGATCCAACGGTGGGGGACGGACAAATTAGTTGCAAAGGCATGTGGTTAAAAGGAAATTTAGACACTAAAAAGTTGTAAGAAAGCCCAATAAGACACGTCTTATTTAGGTTAGTGGGGAAGCAACTTTTGCTTATTTACTAGGTGTGCCAATCAGTGTGGGCCAAATTCCTAGGAACACTAGCAAACTACCTGTTAAAATTGAGAATTTCCGATAGTGGAAAAATTTTCCAAGAAGTTTTCCGGTCAAAAAATGAGGGTTTCTTTGTATTTTTCCGGTTATAATCTAGGTTTTTGTAGACCCCTTCCGGCTAGCTTAAATTTAACAGGAAATATGCTTGTTAGGTTTTCAAAGTTTGTCCCACACTGGTGCCAATCAAATACCTTAAAAATTGAGACGCTTGCGTCGTGGAAAAAGGCCTTGTATGGGTTCCTTGGGGAAGAGTCACTACATATTGTTTGTATAATTTTTAATTGAGTGGTCTGTTGTTGATGTATTTGGGGCCAAAACAATTCCCCCCATATTTTATCCGTCCAATTGCCCACTTCGAGAATCTGAACAGTACAAGATGGAGGATCTGAACACTCGACAGCCGGTCCCAAATTTCAGCAGAAATTTCGGCACCAAACATCTAGGCTTTCGCAAATAATTTAAGAGTATTCTCAGGGTTCTCTTTTCATTATTTTCTCCTTTGATGGTTTGTGCTAAGTTCTATAGAAAATTCCATCCACACATGTTTCCAAATGTATATTTGGCTATAATGATACGCCAAACGCTGGCAGAATGACATTCAGAAAGTAGCTTGCTCTCACATTACCTTGTAACTCTATAGATAAATATGCCTCCCTGGACAGAAAGCATGCAACACCTCAACATGCCCTCTTAAAATTCAGGAAACACAATTCATGCTCCTCTTCAGAAAAAGGATAAACACTTTGGTAATGATCAGTGCTTAGAAATACTTCTGAGAGCTTCTGATGATATTAGCTTGTTCAAGTTCATATACACACCCAATATCCATGCTAAAAGAGCCAAACACATGCCAGATAACTGGATGAACTAACCAAATTATGTCTATGTAACCCAGAAATTGTGAACAACCTTATTTGCTGCCTTCTAAAATATCATATGAACAACATTTTAGAATGACAAGCATACTTACAAAGACTGTGACCATCTTATTTGCCGCATTTTAGCATATTCAACAGAATTTTAGAATGATAAGTATACTTACAAAATAAAAGCATCCCAGCCTAGATTGTGCCAGCTCCAGTGAATCTTCACATCCCTGGGTGTTAAATCTAAGAAAGTTGAAGATCTCAAATACAGAACCTAGTTGAGGCATACAACAGTAAGGTTTATATTGAGCTGGACAGTGTGTGCAGAAAGCATTTCCAATAGACATCTTAGGGTATAAACCATCAGATAGAGCTAATCGAGCATATCATATCATAAATTATGGATTGGAAAATACTTGATACCGCTTGCAGTAGCCCTCAAATTATATGCAACTTCAACATGTGTTGCATCTTATGAGCATCAGAAAGCCTCCAACTCTACTTCGTGACACACAGTGTCAGCAAGCAAAAACTGTAATCTAAAAAGAGCTCTGAGCACCCCTAGTGACAAGCCACCCCCAGTACATATGCATACTACCATGAAACTGGGAACAAAGATTACACGAATTTAATGTAACCTAGAAAAACGAATTAGAACTTTTACTTTAATTTATATATCAAATATAGCTTTATTATCTGCACATGCTTAGGAAGTAAAATAGTGACAAGAAATTGCACCTACCATCCAGCACAGGCTTAACAAACCTGTTCTTTGTTGGCAGTTTCACTGGCTGCATTTCAAAGTCTATAGAAGACTACACTTCAAATCACCGACATAATAGTTGAATTCACTACAGCTAAAAGCACAGTTCGATAAGGCTTCAACCAGCTAGCAGATACATGAGAAACTGCGCTAGCTCAAATGCATACTTTACATCATTGGCTGTCACTGAGGCTGAAGCTATGGAAACCAAAAGCATCAAAAAGTACAATGTCTTCTATGAGCACACTTTGTACAAGGGGCATGTAGGTTTTCCGGCTGGAAGCTTCTCTTACACTATATAGTTATCATCAACTTTCCCCATAGATAAAATAATACACATAAAAGTCCTCAGAATTCATTAATTGCTTCTGGGTGGTAATGGCACATTTCTTTCCAGACCATTTCCCTCACATCCGCTTCCTTCAGATCTACATCTTCAAATTCAAAATCAAAAGTAGCTGGAGCTGATGGTTCCATTGTAACATCGTGTAGAAGCGAAAAGTATGGGTGCTCAAGAGCTTCTGTGACTGTAATCCGTTTTTTGGGATCAAATACCAGCATTCTATCTAGCAGATTAAGGGCCAGAGGGTTTGCTCGTGGATATAAGCGCGCAAGAGACACACGAGGAGCATATGGTAGGGACTTGATATAACTTCGGGCCTTTTGGCTTGGTACGAATTGTAGCTCGCTTTCCTCTGGGGAGCCAATCATCTCAATTATTATCTTCAACTGATGAATGTAATCTTTTCCAGGAAACAAAGCTTTACGCCCTAGTAACTCAGCGAAAACACAACCAACAGACCACATATCAATCGCACTTGTGTATTCTTCACATGAAAGTAGAAGCTCTGGGGCGCGGTACCATCTTGTCACAACATACTCAGTCATAAACTGACCATTGTCTCTTCCTGTCCTTGCCAATCCGAAGTCGCATATTTTAAGATCACAACTTGCATTCACAAGGAGATTGCTAGGCTTCAAGTCACGATGAAGCACATTTGCAGAATGAACATACTTCAAACCTCGAAGAAGCTGTAAAGCAAGAAACACAAACTTCTATAACTTGATAACAACTGGAAAATCATGACATGGAACTTGCAGCACATACCTGATATATGAAGTATTGGAAGTGGTCATCAGTTAATGCTTGAGAAGACCTAATGATCTGATGTAAGTCGGTATCCATAAGCTCATACACAAGATAAACATCATTGAAAGTGTATCTCCCTATAGGCTTCATGATGTCCTTGATTCCTATGATATTCTCATGATACAGATGCCGCAGAAGCTTCATCTCTCTGAGAGTTCGGCGAGCATCCATTAAGTTTTCAAAAGCATTTCCAATTTTCTTAATGGCAACTCGGTCTGAAGTTTCTGTGTTCTGGGCAGAGCACACAACTCCATATGCACCCTTTCCAATGGGTTTGATGGGCTGATATTTGAAGTCAATCTCAAAGAGGTTGCGCCAGATCATATAATGATGTTTCCCTGGAGGAGAGATGCCATTGGGGGGATCCACTTTGTTAGCCATTGAACTTCAGCTACTACCCAACCTTAGATGTAAGAACAATTAGACCACCATAGAGCACGTAACCTCACAGAAAGCAGCAGTTAAAGCAGATTGTATAATCATATCAGGCTCCTCCATGGATGTTCTTCAATAAAACAAGCAGTGCAAACAGAATTGCTGCAAAGACTACAAAATTGAACTTGACAAGGCTTGAACCAGATCTGCCAGATAGGTCACAATTCAGATGCCGAGATCCATCAAATGACAAAATTCCCTTCCAACGCCTGAAATCCGCAAACCCTCCTGATCAACCTAATCCACAACACGCCAAACCACTGATCAATTTTGAGATGCTTGCAACAACGAGAACACACCATCCAGAAAAGTGAAAGGATTGGTCCAATAGCACAGGCAGAAGAATAGGCTCTCTTAACGCACTCCAAATTGGCCCTGTAGTAACGCCCCTGTTAACCTATCACACTCCAAAAGTGACACCTTCCCTTCTGACACGCCAAACCCAAACCCAAAATCAAAATCCGGCAAGCACGAAGAAGACAGCCCAGCAAAACGGAACAACAAACCAGATCAGCCCAAAACCACAGATTGTACTGTTTAAGCCGGAAGCAAGCACCTGGGTAACCAACAAAATGTAGGTCTGCTCTGTTTTTCAGCTCCAGAAGGCGCAGAAAGCTGAGAGCTCCAGAAGGGCTGTAGCTTTAGGATAGATGAATTGAAATTGGATACTGGAGCTGACCGGAGGGCAAACGGAAAAAAAAAATGGGAAGGGCAGATCGGAGCAGGGTAAAAATGGAACCTTAGGACCTCATCAAACGTTACCTCATGAGGAATTGCACACAGTGCAAAAGTAGAAACAGGTGGCCTGGACGGCTGAGATGGGTTCCAAGGATCTGGGGAATTCGTAAGAAAGCTAGGGTACCGCTGTTACAAATTTGTCGTGGAGCAGCATTTAAGTATGTGGGTGTTTGCCACGTGGCAATTTGCCCATCACACCATTGCATCAAATGTTAAGTCGTGCCTTCTACCACTTGGCTTGCTTACCTCATTATTGCTTCTTCTTCTTTTTTTTTCTTCTTCTTCTTTTGTATATTTTACTACGTAGTGGGCGCCTCGATTCCTTTCGTCCTCGGCTCTGTAGCCGCCAAAATACGTGGCCCTATCACCTCCGTATCTAATCTTGTGGGCGAATTAGGTGTTGATGTCTACTTCTCACTGCTCTTTTGCAACACTTTCCGCCGTATCCCCATAGCATACCCACTAGAAACACGAGTACCATTGGCAACCAGCGGAAAAATGCACCAATGTCTAAAGCTACAGAACTATGAAGTAACATAGCACTTGTTGCAGTAGTCATACCTAACCAACTCACACGAATGTTGCAGCTGGTATTTCGAATTATGCATTGATGACCATTAACATATCTGGCACAGTTTTGACATTGCAGCTAGCCATTCGCTTGTATTACTCTACACCAAATACTGATCATTCAATCAAGGCACAATTGTGCTTACCAAACATCTTTTCAAAAAGCCAGTAATTGTTTGCCATACCATGTGACTACCATCTTATGCACTCATTACCATCTTATGCACTCATTGACACATATTACTTACCATATGCACTAGTTCATAATCTATTCAATACTATTATAACATCAACCTAATTTTCATGCTTCTCTCATCAAAATTTCTTTGAAACTGATCTAAATATAGACTTCAACAATGAAGCCTACTATATTATAGGAAGCACAAATGGCCTTGCGCCATTAAAGCTCTAGCAAGCCCTTTGTATGAGTCAAATGCAAGCATGGCAAAATGACATGTTGAAAGCTATATTACAACATCAAGTGTCATGATGGGTAATGTCATTGATTATGTCTACTCAATCTGGCATGATTGAACCCTTTGTTGAAGAAGAGTATCATAATTGAACCATTTGTTGAAGAAGAATATCAACAGATCCTCACCATTCAATTTTACTGTTAAGAATAAGCTGAAAGACGACAAAATTGCCACATCATGACTTTTTCGATAAATGGTTTAAGCTATGTCAAGATAGGTTGGATGACATAATTTGCATCACAGAAGGCAACTTCTTTGTTTATTTTTCCAAAAATTGAAGGTAGCTAATATCTTTTCCATGTTTTTGAAAACGTATAGAGGTATGTTTTCACTCAATAAAGGCACAATTGTCCTTACCAAACATCTTTTTAAAAAGCAATTGTTTGCCATACCGTGTGACTACCATCCATACACTTATTCACTCATATTATTATATGCACTAGTTCATAATTCGTAAAAACAATTTCAACATCAACATGATTGTCATACTATTACTATCTATCTATCTATCTATCTATCTATCTCATCAAAAGTTTTTTTAAACTGCTCTAAATATAGACTTCAACAATTAGGAAGTATGCGCCATTAGGGGTCTAAAAAGCCCATTATATGAGCCAAATGCAAGCATGGCACAACGCCCTGCTGAAGGCTAATCTACATTTCCAAATGTTATGATGGGTGATTTCCTTGACTATATCTACTCATTCTAGCAGGATTGAAGCATTTGTTGAAGAAGAGCATCAACAAAATCTCAACACTCCATTTTACTATTAAGGATGAGCTGAAAGACAGCAAAATAGCCACATCATGATTTTTGGATTGCCCCCCGTTAAAGGGTAATTCATTAGGAAGAGGACGAATTTGGTATCAAGAGGCACATTCTAAGCATATCTAATGACGGCCACAATTAGGGATTCTTCTTTCCGGCGGCAAAAAACTTTTCGGCATTTATCTATATGGTAGTGGGCCTAAGGTTTTTTATTTTTGAGATGCCAAAATGTTTCAAGGTCTATCCAAAAGTCAATTGCCCTAAAATATTTTGATATTATTTAACCTATGTAATCTAGTTTCATTTTTGGTATTTTTCTGAGACTCACCACTGTACTCAGAACATTGGATGCTGGCAAGAGAAAGAGATGCCTAGTTGTTGTCCTCAAGGTCCTCGGAACAGAAGCCACCTTGTGCAGCATAAGCTCCGTTCCTTGGTTTTTTTTTTTCCCCTCTAGTTTTGTCAATACCTGAGATTGAGCTGGATTTGTTTCCTTGGTTTTTCTTTTTTTTTTTCCCCTCTAGTTTTGTCAATACCTGAGATTGAGCTGGATTTTCTTACTTCTGCAGGTTTTGTGGGGATTACAGCATCAATAGTTTTGTGAAAATTTTGCCGTTGCATTTGGTATATACAGGTTTCAACAATGGATGTTTTGCAGGGAAATCCCGGCTAGTTATCTAGTCTTTTCAATTTGTGCTAGATTTGGCTCATCAATACACTGTCGTAATGTGTTGTTGGTGCCACATCAAAAGCAAACACGAGAAAGAGGAGCCTGGTGCTATGACGCTTCCTAGTCTGTATACGGTGCGCCACCATATACTTTGCCCAGAATCCCCCATCGGATGGCCTCGTCATCGAATGGAAACCCGTCGAACTCAAGTCCTGGAATGGTCAGGACTCCGAGCTGAGGAACGAAGGTGTCGTTTGACCTTCCTCAATAGGCTCCTATGACAGCGGAAGCATAAAACATACGTAAGCACATAACCATAAACAATAGAACTACCACGAAGGGTAGTAAGATCCATCGAAACATCATAAAAACATGCATCTAACAGATACTACACATGAGGAGGCTCCTACCCCCAGTTCAAACTCGTAAGGGAGTTTGACTGACGGTAAAAGCTCCAAGATAGATCAGACAGAGTTATGGCAATGACTTGGGCTGGCATATAGATAATGGCTAGGGTTGATCACTCCATCCGCCCCTCTTGTGTTGACTATGCAGATAGACTGGAGCAAGCTCTGAAGTGACTGTAGCCGTCCGAATACATAGTCTCTCGGTATCACCCAAGGAGACTACTCCAGGTTGCATCTCCCTGGTCCGATGAGGCAGGAAGAGACAAGTCCCCTCCCGTGGTACGATGAATCCTGGGCGTCTAAAGGATCGTGACAGCACACGTCCTTACTCAACTTACTCCCCTTATGCCTAGCCAGGATGATACATGCTGCTAGGCTCGTCAGGGCGGCACCTAACTCTGAGAGTGTCAAACCCATACTCGGACCTCATGAAGTGACCGAGTATAGGCCTAGTCTGCTATGGGGACCCATGTAGCCTTGCCCAATAGGGTCTCGCCCGCCGTTCATCACCATACCCCGTTATCTGGTGCTCAGTCGCCCCATAGTTCCCCCCAGCCATGTGAGCTCTATGCACAGGCCGAATTATAATGAGAATTATAGCAGCTAATCTAGAAGCATAATCTATAGTAGGATTTTAGGTCTCTACCCCCCTTCGTCCCAATACACAAGAGGTTCGAACAAGAGATCAACCATCATCCATCACGTAACTTGATAAACAAGAGAATAATCATCTACCTAATTGTACGATCTAAATAACAATTAAGGTTCATTGATTGGGTTCGAGATCGTATCTAAAGTTCTAGGATAGCTTTACTGAAAATACAACACGCTAACTCAACTAAAATGCTAGATTCTAGGTGAGTTAGCTAGCTATCTACTTGAAATACATGTTCCAAATGAACTTCCACCCGCTCCTGGCATCTCCATCTTCTTCAGTTCCTCTGATGTAGGCGCTCCTCAAGCCCCTACACTAACACTCCTGTGGCTGCTCCAGAATACGCTCCTGTCACAGACGACTCCTGAATCGGAGTTTTTGCAACGATTCCGAATTCTGGCAGAGGGTCGAATGAAAGCCTGCTAGTTTTAGGGTTTGGCTATAAATAGTTAGGGTTCATGTCAAACACGCTTTGCTCCAATAGGCGTTGCCACGTGGCAATACACCTAAAAAGGTGGATGTCCATGTGGCAATTAGTATCCATACCTTAGGTGGCATAAGTTATGTAAATAACTTATCATCGCACCATCTGGGTATGGCTTGCTACTACATATACAGGTCGTCTATGATGACTTGTGTGGTGACGTGGCCGTAGATTATACGTATTTATACCATATATTCTAGTGGAACGTCACATTCTCCTCCCCCCCCCAGCTTAATGTTGTCCTCAGCATTGCGCTAAGGTAACAAACCTGCATCAACGTGATACAACACAATTTACTTTATACAATGTATTGTCATGATAAACTTTCGATATATATTAACTCGAACTATAGTTGTGAACAGGAAAAAAATTAACGGCTATATATAGCCAAATGGCGATATTTTAAGGGGCATAGATAATTTTTGCGACGAATTATATGAATAGGGGCTTCTTTAAAAAAATTAAATAAATCGCCTTACATAAATAGAAATATGTCTCTTTTTCTCAACATTAGCCAAACAAGTTTTCCCCTTTTCCTCCAAAATAAAAGGGAATAGCCTTTCCTTCTACTAATTTTTTTTTATTATCCTATAATAATAGCCATCCCAAAATAGTTTTTTATTGAAATTTGAAATGAATTGCCACCTACCACCATTAAACTTGTTGGCACTCCTTAATTACTAAGTCCATTTCGTTTATGGATGAGCAACAATGGAAAAAAAAATGGTTTACTCTCTTTTGGATGCAAACAAGAGCGATTGTAAATAATTGAATATCATGTACATTTTCTCCTTCTTTCTCCCTTTTTTCTAGAAGATTTGTTGATATAGCAGGTTGATTTAGCAGATTTATATTTTCAGGAACCTACTGGCAGGCTCACAATAGATTTCCCTCTTTGATGAGCTTTTGTGAGCAAGGGAAGGGCATTCGAAGCAAGAAAGGGCAATTTGATCAAGTATGTTTTTGTTTGTTGCTTAATATTAATTCAGCAGTACAAGCTTATTTGTAATTTTCCACAATTACCGTGCTACTAAATCCTGAATTAATGAATTACTTGAAAAAGATCGATTTGCCCATACCCACAATTCTCAAGACATCCAAGAATACTATGCTACTT
>JAANSK020275948.1:0-11306 GCA_011763485.2 Isoetes engelmannii
GGGAATAAATCCCGCACTACATCTGGGTGGAGACTGAGGAACAGGTTCAGGAACAGAATCAGGAACTGAGACGGAAGTAGAAACAGGAACATGAACAGGAACAGAAAGTGGATCATGACAAGGAACAGAAGCAGGATTCAGAACGGAAACGAGATCATGGGACAATGAAACTTTTCGGGACGGAGATGTCCTGTTCTTCTGTGCGCCTTCGGGCTTTTGTACTCCGGATTCATTGATTAATTTATATCAAGATTCTTTTGTTATCTTCCTTGTATTTCCTTGTTCTTCGCTCTTGTTCTTCGCTCAATTCTCGTAGGTTCATGACATTACCTTTTTGTTTGCTAACTCTTTATTTGTGCAGAACAAGAAAAAGAACAAGTATCTGCCTGAAGGATTCATGCACATCGTTAGATTAGCAAAAGAAGAACGGGCCTTAGCTAACATACGGATAGAATCATCAAAGACTGCTGAATATGAGCAGTTTACCTTGTATGACCAAAACAATTTGTACCAGATCCTCCAGGGCGACTGCACAAAGCTGGCAGAATTTGTTAAGCCCCTGAATTTCACCTTGATAATTGCTGACATACCATACGGTTTTAAAATCAAGGACAGTAGATATGATGACCATCCTCTTAAGGCTGCAGAATACCAAGATTTTATCAGCAGCTTAATGAAGGTGACAACTGCAAAGCACTGGAGACTGGTAACCTTTCACTCCAGCATGCAATCAGGACCTGTTGAAGCCTGCAGTAAAAAAAATTTTGGATCTCCAGATCAAGCTGGATATGAGAACATGGTCTGGTAAGTTTTTTCTGTTGTATTCCAGAATACGCATAGCTTTCAAATTTTTTGTTTTGTTTTTTAGTACTTTAGATCACTTTGTAGTCTTTCTTGTCTGTTGAGTTGTATTCTAGAATACGCCTTGTTTCTTACCAAAACTATTTCATGCTTTGTGTTCATGTTATTTAGGTACAAGTCCAACATCAAGCAGCACGGTGGAGGCCCAAGGCTGGTAAGCTGCTGTGAAATCTTCACGTGGGCTACTGGAGTTTTGATGGCAAGAGAACAATGGATCATTTCAACAATGTTGTCTGCACAGATCTCACCGATGTTCTGGAGTTTCCTGCTGTGCTACAAAAGCTACAAGACCCCAGTGCACAGGGCAGGATTGTCAACCACTACCAGAAACCCCAGAAGCTCATTAACAAGCTCCTTGACATGTTTTCGCGTCAAGGAGATTGGGTTCTGGATGCTTTCTCTAGGTTAGGTACCACCATAGCCTGTGCACTAAAAAAAGGTCGAAATTGTGTGGCTGTTGACATTGACAAGGAGGCTGTCCAATTCATTAAGATGAGACTTGCTGCACTAACAACCTTACCAGATGAGAATGAAGAGTTAGGTGCCAAGTCTTCATCTGATTATGCCAAGATGACTTCCTCAGAGGTGCAGCCTCCGTTGACTAGCTCTACTGAAGATGAAGCCACTTTTATGGAACTGCAACCAGTAGCCCCAGTGGAGCAGGCACAAAATGAGGGTGCACAAAATGATCAGGCAGCAAAAAAAACTGCGCAGACTGATAAGGGTCTGCCAAGTGCAAGCAAGGTCGAGGAAGAGGATTACGATCTTGACCTTTGATGAAAATTATGAATGTACTTTATTAATTTATTAATGAAGAAGCTATTTATTTAGTCTATTTTTTTTTTTAAATTTAAAATAATTTGCAATGTGTTTGCTTAAAATTTTGTCCATTTCATTGTGTTTATTTCTCCACTCTACAATCAAGTTTTAGTTCTTTGGGCACTTTTGAGGTTGAAAAAAAAAACAAAATAAAAACACAAAAAAATGGCAAAATTGGGGTCCTAAAAAAAAACTTTCTTGAGATTTGCAGCTGCACCTCAAAAACCCCTTTTTCTGGCAACATGCCTGTTTTTTTAAGGGAATCCTTGAAACGGGAGTTGTGCAACACTCCCGTTTCAAATGCAACCTTGTTTTTAGTGAACCTTGTTCAAACCCCAGATGTTATACGACAAAATTTGACTTATCAAACACTTAGGCCAAGGGCGGTAGTTCATGTATCGTAAGTGTAATATTTGTTAGTTCGAACTATAAGAATTGCTTATACGATTCTTAACAGGTTTTCTCATATCAACTTAATATATGGGAGTTTATTAATGCATTTCTCCTATCTTATTTTGAAACAATATTCATTATTATTGTAGGGAGTTATGCGGTAGTTGATAACACGCGCTGACGTGTTGCGGTATTGCAAGCATACATGCAGGGGAACTTGCTTCAGGTTAGAAGACATCATACACATTGGTGTTTGTGATGGTGGACCTGAGTTGTGAGTAGACCTGAGTCGTGAGTGTGGTAGACCTGAATGTTGGTAGACTTGAGTCGTGAGTGTGGGATACGATATTAAAGCATGTTTACACGTTCATGTTCTCCGCCATAGGGAACTCGCGAGGAGCTTCTATACATGTCCGCCTCAGAAATGAGCTTCACATCGAGCCGGCAGATGTGCCTACAGTTCTTTGAGATAGGTTCTTCATGATGTGGATCCATTGAGTTTGATGGACATAAAACCTATAGTTTTAGATTGCACCAAAAGTATTTTGTATTTGTGTTTAGACCCAATATATTTGCTTAAGATTTTGTTTGAAGGCAATTTGTCAATATAGTTGGCAATTGTTGGACCAAGAACTAAACATCTTTTGTACAAGTTACTTCAAATTATGTGTACATTTAAGGCAAAGCTTGTTCTCTATCTATATGTATCTATTGCACCTAAATCATATATTGCCTTCAATGCATTGCACACATCCATAACTAATGCACGGCATTGCGAGCACACATTCTGGTAGAAATGGAGAACATAACCCTCGGCCTTAAAGGTTTCAATGTAATAAAAGCCTAAAAACCAACAAATGGAGAATATAATCCACTAAAGGATTTAGCCATTCCTTTGACGTCACCTTTCATTGTTTAATGTATTAAAGGGAAGACTTGAAATATTTTCATACATGATTCCTAAGAACGAAAAAAATAAAATCATTATGCAATATATAAAACAAGTCTTTTCAATGGAAGAATGTACATTCATCTTCATAGCATCCAATTACAAGAATGTAGCAAATATGTACAACAATGTATACACAATTAAGTGTGACAATTTAATTCTTGTCAAGAATGTTTAAAGATTGTTGACGATCCAAGGGTGTTGCATCACCTCTTCAAGGGTAAATCTGTCACCCGGTTCCATTTGCAACATCATCATTATAAGATCTTGTGCACTAAAAGTGATGTGTTCCCAACAAGGGTTGGAAGTAAAGTCAAGATGACCAACCATAACCTTCTCCAGTATTTCCTGCACAGTATCACCACAGAAAGGAGTTTCTCCACTCAACATGATGTATAGGATAACACCAAGACTCCAAATATCGGCTCTGGCGTCATAGCTGCGGCGGAGGACCTCAGGAGCTATGTAATAGACACTTCCAACATCTTGCTCCAACATTTGTCCAGGAGAAGGAAAGTAGGTTGAAAGTCCAAAGTCTGCCAACTTTACATCTGAGCCATGGAAGAGTATATTTTCAGGCTTCAAATCCCTGTGGACGACACCATTCTCATGGCAGTATGATACTGCCTGGACCAAGCTTATGAACATTCTGGCAGCTTCAGTTTCTGATAAACTTCCCTCATTTATAATCTTATGACAGAGATCCCCGCCGCGGCATAATTCCATCACAAGATAGACGCATTCTGCATCCTCATATGCAGATATGAAAGAGACGATGTGTGGCGAAGAAAGGCTCTTCATGATGCTGATTTCAGTCCAAATCTCCTCCATAATAACTTTGCTTTTTTCCATAACTTTGCAGGCGTATTGATGATGCGTAAGCCTGTCAGTGAGGAGCCTAACCTGCCCGTAAGAACCATCCCCCAGAATTTTGCCAAGCCTGTACCTCTCTTCAAAGCTGTAATGACTTGGTCTATGCTTATTAATCGCCCTTCGTTTCATCAGACAAAACTTGACCCGGTCTCGCGCCAGCTTCTTCTTCATAACCACCTCCGGCCTGTAAATAACCGTCTTCATGCCTGCCTTGCTCTTGGTCTTCGCCGGATCCGCTGCCTTGCCCGCTGCTTTGCTTTGCTTTGGCCGCTGCTTTGCTTTGCTTTGGCCTGGGTCTTCGACTTTCGCTTTTTCATTTCGCATTTCACCTTAAAGCTACTTTTTGACCTGGATCTCATCGCATCCCTCCATTTTAAGTGCTGCCTTTTCATCGCATTCGTCCATTCACGTCCTGTTTTAGCATAATGCGAAAAATATCAAATGACTGGTTTTAGCAAAGTGCCTTCATGAAATGAAAAAGAAAATGTGAGCCTTTTCCTAGCTTCTATTATTTAATTCTCCAAAAATATTATGTCCACATCCTTGCAAGTTCTACTCAGATGTTGTAAGTTCGACTCAATTGAACTTGATGATGCACAGTTTTGGACTGATTAGGCTAACCTTGGCTGCTTAAGGTTGACCCTGAATTGGAAAGTCGGCTTATACAACGACACACGATAAAACTCTGAAGCAAGTTGAAAGATTAAAATTATCACAGGCAATGCAAGAGCACAAATCACCAATATATAACCCATACGAAGTAATACCGATGAACATATTCCAGAGTGTTCAGCATGACACCAAATACACAAGACAAAATGGCCAAGAAAAGAACATTGCTTGGGCATTCCAAGCTTATCCTAGTAGTGGAGCAAATTATTCCCCAATTGAATATAATATCACAATAAGTTGGCCTTGTTGACTCATGGCTTTCTGCACGTTGCCTTGTTTTACCAGGTTTAAAATACAGCCTCTGATCTCAGAAGGGAATTTTAGAGACTAAAAACTATGACATTGGGCTTCTGTACTGTGTAAACATACATAATGGATTGTATTTCAACTATTGATCAACAATCAGCCCACAATTACAGGGACTTCCACGGAATCTTACTTGTTCTAAGTCAATCAATATCTCTATATTGCTACTAGGGCCTTGCAACAATGCTGCATTGGTTCTGTAAACACCCTAAATGTCTAAAACTGCATTGAGCTTGAACATGGTAAATTTGATATTAAACGTCATGGCAAATTTCAACCACTTCTTTCAAGCCTTTATATTTTCGCCCTCGTTTGAGGGAAAAACATACAGAAAGCATGGTCTCTTTTGTAGTTAGGATAAACAACTATCCAGATTTAGTGCTTAGGATTATATTGATGCACACTTTATTGGCTCCCCAGTAGTCTCATCTGCAACCACAATCTGTGTGTCATTACACGACAATACATCCTGTCGAAGCCTTGCTCCTGCAGACCTCAAGCCTTTAATGGATGATGGCTGATTGAATAGATTTATGACAGGCAACCTAGCAGCAGCAGGAAGCTTTTGCTGTGGTAACAATTTCCAAAACTGTTCCCGTATGAGCGGTACCTCAAAATCTTCTCTTTTGTGGCTAATCACATTATCTGTAGCATTGATATGTGCTCCAGGCTCCAAATGATTAGTAGAAAAACTTGTATGGTTAGGAAAATTAGGATAAAGGGTGACATATCCGCGTAAATACATCATGTCAATCAAGAACTTTTTCCATGATGCTTGCCAGCCATTAGTTCTGGAATGTGGGATTTGCACAGGATTCTGTTTTGCATTTTCTGTATATCTTGTTCCCATGTAATGATAGAATTCTCTCCAATGTTTTGGGAAGAAAAGAGATCCCCAGCTACATGGCAATTGATGCAAGTAAGGAGTGTTTGGATGTATAAGCCGAAATGCGTGGGTAGCATTCCAACGTGGTCTTTCTGCCACCACTTCTATCACTCTTGGGGTATATAAAGCTATTGCATTTAACTCTGGAAAACTAGCCTGAGGATTATAGTGATAGACAAGCAGTGCATACTTCAACCAAATGTAGTAATATGGAGACACTTCTATATCATCTTCAAGAAGCAAGCCAAAATCATCGTCAGAAGAAGGATACCAGCTTTCACTAACGGCCCTAATTAGACCCCCTTGGATTATACGTCGACGTATTGTCTTCTGCCCATGTGGCCATTGAAACTGATTTGCAATAGCTAAGGTTTCCATGTCAACTTCCCGGTCCATGTTGAATGTTAATGGTATTGCATCTCCTAAATAGTAAGCAGAACTTAGTGACTTGAGAAGCCTTTTAAGAGATGCAGGTCGGTTTTGAGTTATAATGTTGACTGTTATCTTCATTTTATTCCAGTCTGTGAAAACAGCAAAAAATTGTTAATATCAATGTAGCTGGAAAATGGAAAAGACAAAGATTTCCCTGGTCAAGGAACTTACTCTTTAAAGTCTGGGTGCTTATCGAAGGAATCCATAATGAATGTTCAATAGAGTAACTTGGTAATTGAATCAGTGATATGTTCCCATCAAAAGCTGCCAATGCAAGTGCACGCCTTACATCTTGTATCAAAGTATCTACTGATATAATAAGAGCAGGTGAATGGATTTTAATCAATCCCTTCATGGCAGAGTACACTTCATGGAAAAGGGCAGTATTAGGTTTCTTAGTTGATAGAGATTTTATTTGTAGATCAAAAATTTTGAAACGGCGTTCATAGCAACCACTTGGCTGCCACCCCAGTAAACTAGCTGCTTCTTCACAAGGGCAGAAAGGCCCACCTGTTACTACAAGGTAAGCTTTCCTGGTTGGTGTGTTTTTAAAACGGAGGAGAAGAGGTGCAAGTTCCATGACATCTTTGAGTGAATGAGCATAGAAAAGAACGTCACTCTGTTGTGGGTACATTCTGGCCCACTGTGTAACATACCCCCGGGACATTGCACTCCACCATTGATTATCTCTCATCTGTACAATGTTATTGTGAATGACTGTTGTCTCGGACACGTAAGCCAGCCTGTGTTCACTATCACCCCATGTTTCTTTATCGTATGGATCAACGGGCAAGATATAAGAGTTGCCATCTCTGTATTTTTGCATCTGGTAGCTGTTGGTGGACAAAGCATTTAGTTATTAATATCATCCCATCAGAGACAAATAATGAGCATAACCCTATTGACTATTTCTTTCAAAGAAACCAGGACAATAAAAATGGTACTCCTTTTAATTATACCGTAGATATCTATATGTGAATTGCAGTTAACTCTAGAATGATGAGATCCTTTTGGAGCTCAGGAATCAAAATCAGAGTCTGATCGAGTTATTTAAGGTCCGTATTGGATATGAACATTTTTCTTTCTGAATTCCAATTTTGATTGCCTTCGTTGGATGCGTAGGGGCAATATCACTGATTGCACTTGGGGGTTTGATGACACTTAAAACACAACTGCATAATAAAAGTAATGCAACGCATTTGCATTGGTCATCTTGTGGAAATGCAGAAAAGGAGTACCATTCAAGCATTATAGATAGATCATAGTAATTACAAGTTACTCACCTCAAGTGGAGATCCTCTCCAGTAAAAAATGTGGTAGGCTTTTCAATAAATAAGGTCTTCACAAGGTCTGCTGCAAGAAACCAACCACTTGAAAGAAAGTCTACTTGCATAACTCGATCTACAACGATTTTGTAAGCAGGGTCAGGAAGATAGAGTCCTGCTTCTTTAGATCCTTGTTTGCGATAACTTGGGAAGCTGAAATCTTTTTGTCGAAATGGAAGAATTCTGCCAATATGTCCAAATATCGCATTGTGATATTTAGCTGTTCCTGCAGCATGTGCCATAATCTTGAGAACTTTCTTCCCAGGTATCATATCATCATCCAGTATATACACAAAGTCAATGCCATCCGCCTGTAGGGCCATTTGGAACCTTCCATAGTACTTAAAGTTATAAGTAGAACTTATGAAATGGAGTCTTGAGTCATTATAAGCTTCCACAGTGTTTCTCAACCTGATCTCATCTGGGGTGTCAAAAGCAAGAACCCAAAGGGTATGGAAAGGAAGTGTTTGTGCCATTAATGCATCTAATTGGGCACATAGAGTTCTGCGTTTGAAGTGATTCAGTATGACAAGTACTTTGGGATTATATGATACAGACCTGGTAGAAGACGAAGGCAGTTCAAGTAGCTCGCGCAATGTCTCGCAACCATTTGTCTGCTGTTGGAATTTCAAGATCTCCTGAAACAGCTCATGCTTCATCTTATTGAGTTGAGGATCATTATCAATCTTCTGTGAAAAATTGAGATTCTCTGAAACACACAGGTCGTCTATGGACAAAGGAACATTGTCCACAGAGAGAGCACGCTCATGAACCTCTGACTCTGGCTGTGAAGGATGCTCTAGAAAATCATCCCATGGCTTGGAAAACTTAGATGTCCATGGCATCAGAGATGATTTTACCGGATCTAGTGTGGGCTTAATATAGTAGAGGAGAAATGTAGCATAGATTGCAAACCCAAATTGCAAAATAGTCAGGCCCGCTGTGATGCTTGAGCCTTTAGCTTTTCTGGGTACTCTAGCAGTAGCCTCTGGATGCTGTTCCTCATCAAAATTCATTAGCGGAGCCATCTCAACTTAAAGTATCATAATAATAACAAGCAGTGCTGTGAAATCTATAAGTAGAAATCTGCCATCCAGAATCCAAATCTTCCGTCAGATCTGCATCCCCAAGTCACCTTTCTGCAGCCCAACTCTGTTTTAGCGCTGTTCAATCTAGCCAAGTCTGAGACAGAGTACATGCAAAACCCACAACCCACAAGGAAAGGTCCCAGACACGTCCTCCAATCCGCAGCAGATTAGGGCCAAAGATGTGAAAAGGGTGTTGAAATGGACACTCTAACACATGGCACGATCGATCGGGATGCATTTTCTAGATCTTGATATCCCGGAAAGCAATGGAGTGTATACTCCAAAATCGAGGAGTTGTCACGTAATTAATTATATTAATTCTATTCAACTCGTACATTTGTCGCGACATACTGCTGCCCAGAGACCAGAATTCGTTCCTCTCTCTGAAACAATATCGTTGGTTTAAAGAAGAGAAAGCAAAGGTATTCTTACCGGATTGAAAAGCCTGATACCTGATTCGATCGCCTTTTATTTGGGTATGGTACTGACGAGCTCTTAATTTTCTATCTCAGTTTAAAATATGCAATGCTCTTGTTCAGGATCCTCTCATTGTTAAAATACCATTCATCTGTCTATCTATCTTTTTCTTTGCTAAAACGGGGTTTCTGTATTTAAATTTTGAGCCAGAAATGTTGCCTCTGATTACAACCTGAAACCATTTGATGCTTATAAATATTAAACTTGAATGTTGCTGACGGAAGAATTCTGCCCTACTTCAAGACGAGCAGAGGCAGCGGTCCTTTATTATCCTTTGGACCCACAAATTTTCAAAGTTAACAAAGAATTTTAGCAGGAGGAACGTGCTTGTTGTAATGTAGTCCATGTGGAGTTATTTATTGCTGCTAGGCTACTAGGGATATTTTATATTGCTGACTTTTGCTGCGTCAACAATTTCAAAAACTGTTCCTGGTTCATGCAATGACAAATTATCTTCGTCCCAGCCAATTAAATTGATCTGCAACATTGATCCTGAGTTACTGTTGTCTTCATTTTATTTGCATAATTTTGAAATAGCGGTTAATATCTATCTGGACAGAAGATGGAAGAGAATGTGGTCTTTACAAAGACTTGTTTTCTTGTTAAAATCAGAGTCTTCATATCAGGCCATCCACAATGAATATTCAAAAGAATAACTAGGCCGTTGATTTGAACTGATATATTCCTGTGAGAAGTTGGCAATGCAAGTGCACGTCTTACATCTTGTATCAAGCTATCCACTGATGTGATAAGAGCATGTGGATGGATTGATATCAATCCCTTCATTGCAGAGTATATTTCATCAATAAGGCGGACACGAGTTTTCTTAGTTGATAGAGACTTGGTTTGTAGAACAGATGAAGCTTATCAAGAACAGATACATGAACAAAAATTACTTGGAATCTTATGGTTAAAGATTGCACCTATAGACAAAATGTTAAATTTGCAAAGCAATCATTAACTCAATTCTTGATCACATTAAGTTTATTATGGATCGTCGAAAACTGCAAGATGCAGACCTAAATGTTATAGAATGATCAAATCCTTTGAAACTGAGGAATCACCCTATGTTGGAGTGACTTGGGGTACATATTGGTTATGAACCCTTTTCTAGGAAATGACATAATAATACAAAAGAAATGTAGCATCAAAATGCAAAGGAGTAAGGCTTCCTATGATCTGAAGAGTTTAGGTCCTCCCTGAAACATAGAAATAGTCGTAAGTAGCAATTGCCATTTTGAGCTGCATATACCCAAAATCCCTAAACCCTAGTTAAATCTGTTCAATGCGGTCAAATTTGGAGACCCAAAAATGAAATGTCGTCCTAGAATCTGCAAGTTGTGAATCTGCAAATCAGTGGGTATTCACACATGTGAATACCCCAATGCTAATGTGGTGGCCTTCGTAGAGCCCAAATTTGAAGCTCTAAGTCAATACTCGGTTTCATATTTGGATATGGTGGGCGATTACCCCTAGGCATGTAAGCATGCCAAGTCCACATAGGCATGCCATGCAAGCAGGAGTGCCATGTAGACCAAGGTTATTCACATGTGTGAATAAGGGGTATTCACACCTGTGAATACCTACGGTATGGTTGCCATGTTTCACGTAGTAAATATGCAGATTGCCCTAAGTGGGGGGAAATTCCCCCTTTTTTTTGTTATCGAAGGTTGGAGGGATGTCCATCCCACCCGCCCTTAGCTGTCCCTGCACCCCTTTCATGCCTGCTACTACAAGAGGAAGTCCAGCCAGCCTCTAAACCCACTTCTTCACAGGCACTAATCCAGGGCCGGAGTCCTAAGAAATCACTCCGCGTATGACTGCCCCTACAACACACGGGTACTGGAAGGTACCTCCGAAGAGGAACCCCGTTCTCCCACTGCGGGAGGACAGCATATTATTTCCTGAAGAGTCCAGACTTACAACTGCAACGGGCCTCAGGACCCCTGGGAATCCCCCGAACAAATTCGTTCCTATATCCAACAGGAACACATGCAAAGATCTGAGAAAATATTAAGAACCAACAGTTCAAAATCTCACGTCCACTATCATCCAGACCATAGAAAGGGACAACGTGTGGGCCCCTATTCTATAGCTCCGCAAGATAAGTCGACTACGAGAGGTCGGTGGATTGAGCCGCGGGGGGGAACCTGTTGCTTCATGAAATTCTTGTATGCATTGTGTTAATCTTGCACCTGAAGGCATTGCAACAAACCTTTTATACA
>JAANSK020275959.1:0-11305 GCA_011763485.2 Isoetes engelmannii
AGCCGATATCAGCATCAGCATATGATTTCGAAGTGGGCTTGATCTACTGCTATATCTACTGATGAACACACTCCAAAACATATTGCTGCTATGCCTGAAGATGTACCGGTCTACTACGCACAAGTAAAAGTAAGCCCTTGCAAAAAAAAAAAAATCATTTGGGGGTTTCAGATTCAGTTGGGGGTTTCATTCGGTTTGATTGAAGGCTTGGATAATGTTTTGTGCAGCAAAAGAATTTAGATTAGGGGCTAGCTAGAAGAAGGGCCAGCATGTTTTCTAGTACATATGTTTTATATGTGATATAATGACACACTAGACGCTTATAACTTCTTACAATTGTTGTTTTTTAAACTCTTGATGAAATTAAAAGCTGGTTTTATCTTTTACCTTCCCATATCAGCATACATTAGCAGTTTTTATGTTTTAAGTGTTCTATGATAATCTATATGCAAAGGGAACTCCAAAACCATTTTTAAATTTAAGAAATTCAATAGTTGGATGTTCCCGTTCCCGACCGTTCCCGTTCCCGTTCCGAATTTTGGGTCCACGTTCCCGTTCCCGTTCCGGGTAGCTATGGCTGCAACTACTCATTAGAAAAGTGCTGCTAATTGCAGGCACATTTTCCAAGGAACATAACCAATTCGCTTCATGAGATTGAACTTTAATAAATCTTAAAAAGGCACTCACAATTGCCATATCCCATGGGCAGACAGTGGCTTTGGCTTTTTTCCTGGTTTTATGTTGGATAATCATAGTTGCAAATTTGTCAACTAGTGTAGTGGTAACTCAATAGTCGATGGGTTTCTTGTTGCACAAACTTCTTGCTTTTAACTTGAACTTGCGTATAAGGATAATGTAGCTAGTTTGCCCCACTTTACTAGTAATTCTGGAATAGACATTAGGGAAGGGGAGTAAAAGTTGTAGGATTTAACATAAAAGGAGATTTTACGAAAATTCAAAGCTTCTAAAGGAAAAGTTTGTATTAAGAAAGTAAGAGAAGATAAGATAAGATAAGGTATTTTAATATCGCGCCACAAAGGCAGCATCCAATCGGACATGCGACAGCACAGTACAAAACAAGGGACCGAAGTCCTTAGACAGAACTGGGACCGAAGTCTTGGAACAATACAAATGGGCCAAAGCCCCTGAAGAAGAAACAGTAGGACCAAAGTCCCGGAACAACAAACATCTAACTTTTAGGCTTATAGACATGCTTACAGTTTAATATTATCCATTATATATCTAAGAATACCCCAGCCATGGATCATGAGGCCACTGGTCACGAATGATCGCAGCCCCTCCCCTATAAACTGCCCATTTCCGTTGTGAGCGCGCTTCCCGCACTTTGCGAAGCTCCTCCCTTCGGCAACTCAGCTGGATTAGCGTAAGGTCTTCTTGTACTGAGAAATTGGTATTCCAGAGATATCTGCCATGCTGAAGCACATGTAACCTGTCTTGCCTGCTCTGAAGCAGACTAAAATATGACGTGGCCGGTCTGGCCGCTGTACCTCGACCCTGTATGCTACCTCTATTCCTGGACATGCGACATGCATAGTGTCTATGAAGAACCACACGGCCTCCTCTACATCTGATCCACTGGTGGACTCTGGCAATCCTACAATTCGCAAATGCAGAGCTCTGTCCTCCGGATGCTCACTATGCTCCGAACACTGTGTGTGAGGACAATCCGAAGGGGATGCTGGCGTGTGTGAGGACTCTACTGGTTCAGTCTGTGTGGCAATCTCCCTGTAGGATGTCTCTACTGGCTCTGTCTGTATGGCAATCTCCGTGTAGGATGAGGCCGCAGTCTGAGTGATTGCGTCCATAACTTCTTTGACCAGAGGTGCCTGTGAACTCAAGATAGAGGAATAGAGCTCTGTCAAATATGCGCACAAGGCGGTTCGGTCGATGAGTGCACGGTCTCCTTCAAACTCAACCTGCTTCTAGAAACAATTGGCAGCTTCTTGATTTGGCAATCGCGTCTCCAACTCTTGTACCTGGAACACCATTTCTTGGTTTGCACAAAAGAAAAGGAATTTACAAGCTTACTATCAAAGAAACTAATGCTACATCTAAAGACAAGTGGCAAATAGGCATACTCAAAGAAATTGCTAGCCTAGGCTAGCCTATACAATACTAATTCTTTTTTTTTTTTTAATTGAAGGCATATGACTTCAATACTAATTCCTTGGAGATATGTATCAACTTGATTGAATTTTAAATCAAACCAATATTGTGCACAAAGTAGAAAGGTTGTTCGGATTCTAGTCAGAATTTATGGAGAGTATGACAGTACAAAAGAGAAGAAAACTTAATGTAGACACAAATCCAACGTTCTTAGCCTTCAAATTATAAAATACCAATGCAATGTAATAATTGTATAGGATAGAGTACTTGCTATACTCTCTCATTTCATCAAGCCAGGGTTATGCTTGCATGCCTAACCTGCCGTCGAGAACTGCTCCAGCTTCCTGGATACGTTACCCAGGACTGAGTTGACTTTTCTTTGATAGTCCAGGACTTTATCATTTATGCCCCAGTTATTTTGCTCTGGTTCAGTTTCTGCTTCCCCTTCTGAGCTAGTGGCCGAGCTAGAGCTATCGGACGAGGAATCAGTGCTGGAAGATTTGCATCTGTTCTTCCTCTTCCTCTTCTTCTTCCTCCTTTTTTGTTGGGGGGGGCAGGGGAACAACTGGACATTTTGGTCTTGAGATCCTGCCCTCTCTGCCAATAAGGTCTTGATCTCTTGAATGTTGGATCTCATCTGGGATATCTCCTCCTCCGGACTCGGCATGATGAAATCATCATACAAATTCTGAAGTATTCGCTGGCGTGGAGGAGTTCTATCCTCTTGCATCCTTCTGTTGGATCTTGTTGCAAACATTACATTGAACACTTGACATGAGTTCATTGTTATGCTTGTAAGAGAAGTTATGGTTATTTCTTATAAAATTCAGTAACACTTACAATACAATAACATTTTATATTTTATATAGATCCAGAATTATAGAATACAATAGATGTATTAAATCTACTAACTTCTATATGTTGGGTTGTCTTCGAGGAATTTGTTCACTTGGACCATGCCAACTGTGTGTCCCAAGTTCCTGAGCACGCAAGGGATGAGCCTTCTTGAATGGCTGATACTAACTCTTCCACTCTCTTGGCAGTGGTGAGGGCAGCTGTGACAACTAATCTTCCTTGCCAGAGGTGGGGAATTGCAAAGTCGTAAATGCTTAAAAATATTGAGCGCTTCACTAGAATGACATGGTCAGTTTCGTCGACCAATCTTGCATATCCTTCGAACCCTATGACATCGATCAGCATGTAGATAGCCTCCTCTGCCCGAGGACTGAATTCTTTACGTATTTCTATGTTTCTACCATCGATTAGGCGAGGCAAGTAATATTTGAGTGCAGTCCCTTTTTGCCGAGGATCACTTCGTGCTCCTGTTTGTCTGCCTATGTCTGAATGTGTAATCATCCACTGGTATGGTCATCATGTGCACATAGTCATCCTTGAGTGATCGTTTTCTACTTAAGCTGACTAAAGTTCTAGACATCATATCTTGTTGACGTTGCTGCTGAGAAAGAGCTCGGCTGTAGGGCGCTTGCCGTCTTGCCCTTGATTCCATTCGCTTTTGGAGCACTATAAACTCTTCGTCCGTCACTGGGACTTTTGATGGAATCATGATTCGGATTCTGCTATAAGCTTCGATGTCTGTGATTGTGCTGCCCAGGTAAGTCTCTGCCTCTTGAATGTCAACTGGGAAGTCTTGTGCTTCTCTATCAATAAAGCTGTCTAGGTCCTCCTGCTGCTGAAAAAGTTGTAGAAGTTCATCGACACGGTATCCCCTATCTCGACACTCTGGCAAATTCCTGATGTCATTGAGGAGAAGGTACTCATGTCCCTCCACGATGATTGGAGCCAGCAGCAAGAGTAGCATGATTTGGGTGTCATTACTAAGGTGGCCTTATAAATATAGGTGTTGTATAGTATATTTCTCACTATAGCTATCATCCCACCTATCAATAGTGGATCTAAAGGCCCAATGTGGCTTTATTGCATATCTTAGTGAAAGACATGTCAAATCTCTTCTAGGATTCCTAGGAGTTTCTTCTCTAAGTATGACCTTTCAAGACAACAATTGCAACATTTTGACTCAGAAGAGCCAAAGATCATAGTGCTGAGACTCTGACTAATTTGAGAAGATATCCTAATAGGAGTTGCGAAATCTGTTATCATTATTGTCCTTCTTACAAATTTGCAAGATATGAATAGGATAAGATAAGATAAGATAAAAGATTTCTAATGTCACGCCACTAGCAGCGTCCTATCGGATACATGACGACAAAGCAGGGGGGACCGAAGTCCGAAAAGTACTGAACAAAAGAAGGACTAAACCCCCATCCCTACACAAACATATTTAAATTTTTAAATTTTTACAAGATACTCGAGATCATAAACCTGGATGCTAAAACTAAAAGTAATCCAACTAGGGGTCATGAGGCCATTGATCCCATATAATGACTACGCCTCCCCTGTACACTACACATTTTTGTTGCAATCGTGCCTCTCGCACTTTATATTACAAAGTTCCGCTCTCCGCTGGGTCAACTGTATTGGCGAGAGATCCTCCTACACTGAAAGTTTAGTATTCTTAAGATGGCTCGCATGTTGAAGCACATGAAGTCTGTCCTGTCGCCTTTGAAAACGAACTAAAATATGGCGCGTCATGTTTAGTATTTGAGCCCCAACTCTGCATGCCACGACAATTTCTGGCCTATGGATATGCATCATGTCTGTAAAGAAGTACTGTCTCTTCAGTTTATGTGCCATTCCTCCTTATCGCTCAATCCTGGCCATCCATGGCCAGGATATTCCCTCACATATTCCCCCTAGCGCAATCCTAGCCGTACCCAAACCCTAACCCAAACTCAAACCCTAACCCAAACTCGATTTTCCACCTCAGCATATGATTATGGCTCAATGGTTCCCAACTGAATCATACAGCGACTCCCCTACCTACAAGCAAAAAACAAGCACGGAGCTGGGGGATTCGAACCCCCTCTGCACAGCAGATTCCAAATAACTCCATCTCCTAGCATGTTGAAGACAGATAAGAAGAGGAACAAAGCTTTGCCTGCAACAAATTTGCCCATGAAACGACTATGCATACCTACCATGATCTGCAGATGTAATAAATTGTTTGATCCTGCCTTCAAAGGGAAGAAAGCAATTCGCTTGGGACCTGAGTGGCGACTGCTGCCTTCCCCCTGCCACGAATTCTGCTACTCATAAAAAAAGAAGGGATGGTACAGAATCGAGACCTCAGCTGCGATGGTATGATTCATCCTCACTGGCGACTCCACATCTGCCTTCGCCACCAGATTTATTGAGATTTCATTGCCTTCGCCAACACAAAGAGAAAAAAAAAATTACGGAATGGCGGATATTCTTAGTGCTACCTGCTCATCTGCGACCATATCCAGAAGCCCTATTTGTATTTCAGGGAAAAGCCATACGGCCACAGCAAATCCAAATGAATCAGGGAAACGGCGAGCTCACCAGCGTCCCTCCGCCATGATTCCATGCGAAGCTCCCTCCGCCATGCCCTTCGACCCAAAACAATCTGGCAGCCATGAAATCCCTCCGCCTTGAAATAGAAATAACGAATTCATATATGGAAACCCAAATAAAAAAAACTCAAACCATAGCAAAACCCAAACCCACATTTCCACATCAGCAATGTACGCTTTTTTATACGAATACACCCCCTTAACCATTGAAAACCTTACGTTATAACAACCAGTTCCATTCTCGTGGGAACCTTATGTGCCAAAACTTGCTTCAGGTATCCCTACTATTCGCAAATTCAATGTTTTGCCCTTGTAAATCTCATCCAGTGCTTAACAGTTGACCCGTTCTACCTTTGAGCACTGCAGTCTGAGGGAAGTGGCTGGTTCGGGTTCGGGTTCGGGTTCGGATTCGGGTTCGGGTTCGGGTTCAGGTTCAGGTTCAGGTTCAGGTTTGTTTGCGAGCTCATGTCGACTTCCTGAACATGAGCGGTCTGGACTGCGATCTCAGCACGGAGGCCCTCGTCAGTTTGAATGGCCATATCCACTTGCGATGGTATGGGATTCGTATCAGGAAGGGGGGAATGGCCTGGAGCTATGAAAAAGATGATAGCTATGACAAGGGCAATGGCAGAAGATCGAATTTGGGTGGCGATGGCAGAGAGAATTGAGAATTTATAGAGCGCAAATCGCTGTCAAATCGTGAACGTGGGGTGTGAAATCGGGGATGTAGAAGCTGTGCCTGGACCTGTTGCTCGATATTGTTGGATCGATTCTTGATTCTTGCAGGATCTGGCCGAACTCACATGAGCGCTCAGGGCAAGCGCTCAAGGTTGTCAAGGACGTAATGTCTTTTGGTGAAAATGAATGGGATTGAAGAGGAATGAACGAGTGAATTGCAAATCTTCAATTGAATTTTATCGTCCAAAATATAAAATAGCATCAACATCATGACCTCTCCTACACCTTGGACCTTAATCTTGTGATATGCATTTTATATATACTTGATAAAGTTTTTTTCTTTTTTTGAAGAACGAGAGACAATTTATATCAACTAAAAAACTAGTACAATAGGAAGTCAAGGTAGGGGAGGTAGCCCCAAACCTCATCCCTGGCATCCGTATGCAACTTCGAAACCAAAAACTGGCGATGAAGACGAGACTTAATCTCTTGGTAGAGGCTAGCAACAGAGTATGCAAACCTCTAAAGATGACATGACACTTGCGTAAAAGTTCTCTAAGTAGGGATGCACCACGAATCCACCCACGATACCCCTTCCTAAGAATGTCTACTTTGTGTAGGTAAAACAAAATCCACTCTCACAACCTTGCCCCTAAGAATGCGCAACTTGTGCAGAATGCATACAACTTGTGTAGATCCTTCTGTGCCTTACTCTCCAAAATTGCAACTCCACTGTGTTGATCAAGGCAATTACAGCATCTTCATGCTATTTAGGCTACTTTAACATTATGAGGAAATAGAGTGGAATAAATACTCTCGTGTACTTATATCCTACTTCCTTGTTTAGTTTGACATTGGAAAGCTGTCCAACAAGCAGAATCTCATGTAGATCATGTAGATCAGTGCCTTCCAAGGTTTCAATTTTGTGCTCTCAGCCCTCTTATTTGCTTTTGCAAACTAATTAATTGCGCAGAATAGATAGCCGCTTTGAGAATGAAGATTCATCGAGTAAGGCACATCAGGCCGACAGTACCATGCCTAGTAAAAGATCACCAGCTATTAAAGACATTCCAACAAATAGTGTATTTCCAGCAAATATGATATGGTTTACAAGATGGAAGGTAAATATAGCCGGGCTTAGCAAGTTATTATATACAATCAAGAGCATCCATATTAGATGCTTTAAGAACACAAAAGCTTTGTTAGTGAATCGGTGTACAGCAACCCAAACCATATGAGTTGCTTTACTAACACCAAAAATTTGTTAATAACGATAGGTGTATAGCTACCAATTTGAGATCCCATGGTTGTAGCTAATCACCTAAAGTAACATGATACAAAATAACACAGTTACCAGTTCAATTCCTTGCTGACATTGCTGCTCTTCTTGGTGCTCCATCAAAACTGTTCTCTGGGTTGCATGCAACAAAATTCGATTTATAGGGGTCAACTGCCTGTACAACATTACTGCCAGTGTAGGAATGTCCGGGTTCCTTGAGAATCGGCTTTACTGATTCAGATATGTGTAGATTATGTTCTGAGATCAAACTACAATCATTCTCTACTTCACATTCATGTCGTACCATACCATCGTTGTCTTGCCTGGCCCTCTTCTTAGGAGATTCATCCAAGGAATCCAAATTCTCTCTACCAAGCTCGAAATGTGTCAATGGAATCTTGTTGATCTGCTGAATATGATCCATGTCTATAGTTGGCCCATCCAAAACAGATCCTCCAGATTTTGTTAGCCCAGAACCGGCTGTATCTGAGAGAGATGCCCCAAGGCCTGCTTTCTTTTGTTCTTCAAAGGCATTTAACAGCAACTTTGCTTGGTTTTCAATCTGTAATTGCATCTGACGCTGGATCTACAGAAATTGATTCAAATACATTAATGTAACAGTGCCATTGACAAAATATCAAAGCTCTTAATACGTACCTCAAGTTGCTCATGTAGACGAGTCTGTAAGACCATCTGCAATCGAAGGGACTCCGTATAGTGGAGATTTCTGCAACCGCACGTTAAGATTTTTAAACCAATATTTCAAATTGTCATTCACCAATGTCGAACTTACGTTGTTGTGTTTATCGTATCAATACCAGTAGAAAACCCCTTCTTTTCCATTGCACCTGTATTGGCTGTTCATTTATTGAAAAAAACACCAAGATTTTGACCATTTAAGAAAATAACCAAATATCTGAGCCTGCCAAAAAAGAAAAAGATTTCAACATACCTTCTGCATTCTCTGGCAATTTTGCAAGTAAACGATATTTCTGCAAGATACACACACATATATATATATATGAGAAACAGAGGGGAGTAGACCATAAGAGAAAAATGCTGGTCTACTCACCTGCAAGTGGCTCTTAACATGATAAATAGTTAATCCTTGTACATTCATGAACTTCAGCACACCTTTTGGTGTTGCATCTATACAAATTTACTGAATATTAGCATTCGCCAAATATGCAATATGTGCTACCAAATTCTAGACTGTAGCTTCATACTTTCTGGACCTCCAAGTACAATTACAGCTTCTTTAAAACGTTCATGAAGCTCAGGTGTCCATCGCAACCTTTGCTTTGCAGGTCCCAAGCTGCTTGGACTTACCTGGCCAGATGTGTTGCTATGATCGCGGACTTGTACAAATTGAGGAATAACCTGCTTCTCCTGTTACAAGCAATGGTATGAATATTAGGCTTTGAGAATCAGGCATACAAACTGGACATATCGATTATACATATGCTCATTAGGTGATGCACATACAAAATATATGGAACATGCAAGTAACATAATAATTGACAAAAAGGCAAACAAATCTGATCTAAGGATAATTCATATTCCAAGATAGTTTGTGTTATAGGCAGAAAATCAACATAATTAATCAAGCTATCACCTGTGTACAACAATATAGTGAAATGTATCTAACATTGGAAGGACATCAAAGGCTTACCTCTGCCTCGCCAGAATTGCCACTAAAGTTGGTCCAGCAGGTAACCAATGTCCCATCATCAGGAGCCAGCTCTGACCACATTGGAATTTCACCGTCCTGCAAAAGGCTATTAATAAAATCGTCTGTACTCTGCTCCTCTTGTTTGGGGGCTGCAGCCTGTTGATTTGAAAAGGGATCCATGCAACTGGAAGTTAAAAGCTTGACTGCCGGCTTAGATGTAGAGCCATGATTTTGCGCTGAAACAGAAAACCCAAAATTGGTATCGGGACTAACGTGATTCTGCAAATGCCAATCCAGAGGTGGAAGTGACGATGTAGCTTGCTGTTGCTTCGGTGAAGATGATGAAGAAGAAAAAAGTCCAGCGGATTGAGTGACTCGTTGCATCTTTTTCAGGAATAGAGAAGCTAAAGGGTAAAAAAAGGGCAACGAATCCTTTGTGGCTTTTGGTGGGCGAATTAAAATCTACATGATGGCGATATAAACAGGATACCTGATTCTTGTAAAAATCTGTCGGACTTGGGAAGCCTTGGCTGGAATGATAGAAGCGGAATCCGGAATAAAGAATGATTCAGATTGTTGATGAAAAGGCCAGAAGGAGCTAGCCATCCTATACAAAAGTGCGCAGTGGAGATATACTGAACGGCATATGCTTCGACTATTGAGCTTACGTGGCAAATCCAACATACGTGGCGTATAAGCTAAAAACTAAGGCACAGGTGGACGGTTGGCTACAAATTTAGGATTTAGGTAGTAGAAAACTCAAATTTATTCCATTGTCCAAACCATAGGCCCATGTTGAAATTGATAAGGAAGTTTCTCTAGGTGAGAAACCAAGGGTAATATTGTCGTGATCCACATTCCATTCCGGGTACTCTGTGAATCGAACTCTTGTTTCTCACATTTGGCAAACTTTGGTGCAGCTTCCCGACAAGGTCCCCTGTTCATTGAATTTTGGATGTCGGACTCCACCTAATAACTTCTACTCCAGAGTAGTGG
The DNA here is from genome assembly GCA_011763485.2 of Isoetes engelmannii. NCBI lineage: Eukaryota > Viridiplantae > Streptophyta > Lycopodiopsida > Isoetales > Isoetaceae > Isoetes > Isoetes engelmannii. Next base: position 10,205 of record JAANSK020275959.1, read on the forward strand.
AATCACAACATCACCATATTGCTTGTTTGTGGATCCTTGATACGTTTTGGCAAAAACTGCCGGCGGCAGTGGCATCTGGGCGTTAGTGTATACCATTAATTTTGCTATATAGTATACCTCAACTTGTGGGAGCATACCCCCATAAACGAGGATCAATATGTACAGCACAGATACAATCACAATTCGTGGATATCTAACCGCTTTCGTAATCGAAGGCGCCATCCCATGAATACACGCCAAAACAAAACTGGAGGTACGTGGCGGGTCTTCATTTTAATTTTGAATGATATAAATAACATAAAGCTATCATGAACGATGATGAATATAAATATGGATTTTATAAAAGTAAAACATCAATAATATAATTTCTTAATCACTAAAAAAAATTCCCAAGCTTCACCGCGTTCCATGTGATTTTCAATTTATGTGGTAATTTTTGAGCTTGTATATGGCCGCTTTAGGAGTCACGGAAAAAATCCTTACCTTCTATTCTGTCGTCGGGTCCAATGGTAACTTGACACGTGTCTATCTACCTTTTCTTGAAAAAACAGTTTGTCCCATCTCGCGTTCTACAAAAAATTTTACTCTGCGTTCTTCGTTTCTACCCCACATTCCGCTATTTCTACCCCAACTTTTGTCGATTCTACCTGACATTCAGTCGCAGAATAGAAGGTAAGAAGTTCGTTTCGTTATGACAAAGGCCCTCTGGGTTGTTTTCTGGCCGGTCAAGCTGGCCTCCGCGCTCCGCACGTCGGCCATCTTTCCCGGCCAAAAAACAGCCCAGAGGGCCTTTCCCTTATACTATATGTGACACGTGACAAGGCAACAAAAGAGTCATACTCTCTATGGATAGTTATAACAAAAAAAGCCCAACACTCGTATACGAATAGCAAAAAGAGAAACTTATATGAGAAGCTTTAATGAGGTATACTTTATACTATTATAATTTAATTTAATTTAATTTATTCATCAAGCCATTTTAGGCCCCCAGGCCTCTATGGCAAACAAAATACACAATGTAATGTAATATATATCGGCACTCAATCCAAAGCACCCGACATATCAAAGCTCTCCATAAGATTAAATAAATCTATAATGTCT
>JAANSK020275970.1:0-11305 GCA_011763485.2 Isoetes engelmannii
CAATATTGTCTCAAGTATGCTAACCAAAGGAAAACATGCTGAATGACCAACTGCAGAAAGACACAAACCTGAAGTAATAGCTGGTTCTTTGAGTTGAATAAAAATACGCTAAATGCCCTATGAAGTAGATTCTCAGATTCTATCTTCTCCATGAGATGACCTGACATTTTATCGCACGCAAATTACACATCTCAGCGCATGCATCAGGAAGAAAAACACAAAGCCCAGATGCGAATAGTCTTTACAGTTATACTTGCTATCGTGGCCAACAACTTGGTCATTCTCGTCCACCAAGATGCACCTGCACACAGACATTGGCAGAATCAAAACTACTATTTCAAATTTCAGTTGGTAATATGCATCTTTTGAATTAGTCAAAGTCCAAAATGTAGGCCCAAAATGTAGGCTCTGATCAGGCTTAAAGTGCAAAAAAGAATCACTCATGGTTCTAGTACAAATGGGCATGACAAGTCTCTTGCTGGTCTCAAAGGGTCACTCATGGTTCTAGTACATGGGCATGACAAGTCTCTTGCTGGTCTCAAAGGGGCTCTAGAGGAACAAAGCTGCTGGACAGCTGCACTAACAACAGGGTCTTTGCCAGACTCATCCCGATCTACAGTATTGGCTGATCCTGATCCTGCCATGGACCATTTTGGGCAGTGTTCCCATGTTGCAGATTTGTCACATTCTCAATCTCAGGCGTGATTACGGTTCGTTATGCATCGATGCTTCAGAAGGACATTGTCTTCCTCTGTTCCAAAGGAAGGGTGCCTTCATATAAAATGCGATAAAAAGAAAGGAGGGCACTAAAATCATCAACAGAAGAAAGGTAAAATAAAATGGAGATGGAAAACTTACTCATCCTCGAACATTAGACGACGTTGAATTGGATCCATAACTTCAGAAGCCACTTCTCCCATTTTAGAGCTCTTGGCTATGGAGCACTGAGGGCAAAACCGCGCCTTGCCTTCTGCTCTTCTTGCAGCCGGATCCTTCACAGCTTGCAACAGACCAATCCTTCACGGATCCTTGCAACAGTCTTGACGCCGGATCCTTAACGGCTTTCCTGCTTGCTCGCCTCCTGATTCAATAGTACAGTCCGACACACCACAGTCGGATCTTCGAGCTTGCCTTGCTCGCCCTTCTGCAGTCTTCAATTTCGGCCCACCACCAGAAATCCCAGTGCCTCTTCCGATTTCTGATTGTTTCACCTGACCGCTTCCCCTAAATCGATGTACTTCTCTCTCTCTCTCGCTCTGTGTCCGTTCGCAGGTCTGTATCCGTGCTTTTTATCTGCCCTTTTTCATAAAGGGCGAGATTCCACAATGAGTTATTGCACGTGGCATTAAAGGATTAAAGGGCACCCAATTACGCCACAATTGCCAATGGCATCGCCGACTGTGATTCCACAGTGCGTGGCCTTTTTGGGTTGCCCGAAGGGCATACCCTTTGCAAGGAGTAGCCAATAGGTATAATGTCGTGAATATGTCATTTAGACGGTCGAGATTTCAGGAAAATAAGAATATGCTGGGTATTGTGCTTTTTGAAGGGTGAGTTGATAAGCCCCAGCTCTCCCTCAACCGCAACCGTAGATTGGTTAAAGTTTTTTAATCTACCCACAGCCGTTGATCTGGAAGATGGGTTGACTTGAAGGAGAGTTGAGGAGGAGTTCCATATGCTTCCTCCTTAACATTTTCCCTTGAATAACTTGTAGTTGTAACAAAAACACAACTAGAGCTCCGCCTTTGTTGCAGATTTGTTGCGGGCAACCCTCTGATGCATTTTGCATCTTGTTTTTTTTCGCTCAATGATATGTGATTCCACTGTACTCTTTTCCATCAGGTTTTGATTGAGCAAAGCCATTATGCTTCAACTCAAAGTTTATGCAACATAGTGGTCAGCCTCAAAGACACAGCTACTGCCAGTAGTCTGAGTCTGGCCCATTGCCATCCCTATGTGTTCTGGCATATCAAAGATGCTTCACAACAAGCTCCACGTCCATCTCTTCCTCTACAAAGCATGTTTTGAATCTTTTAACAGGATTGCAAAATCGATTGGGCAGAACTTCTTTCATCTTTGGTGCAAAATTGATGGAGCAGAATCGATTTGCAAAATCGATGGAGCAGAATCGATTGAGCTGAACTTTTTTATCTTTGGTGCATAATAGATGGAGCAGAACTTACTTGAAATTTTAAAGCAGACTCTGAATTCTTATTTCAACTGCAAAAGGATAATTTATTCATTATGTTGTGTGCACATCCAGGTTATGAGATGGGAATTCACAGCTTATGACATCTTAACCACAGGGCCTTGCGAGTTATCAGAATCTAACCGTCCCCAACCATTGGATCTTGAAGGGTTATATCTAATAATCTTCAGAATATTCGTTTTCAAAGAATATTCTATATATATATTATTATAATAATCCTTCGAATATTCTCTTCTAAAGCATATTCGACTGTAACAGATACTCTGTTTCTGTCTGTTCCGGCAAAACTCATAGCCTGGAGCATCGAATCGTGCCTAATCCATCAAATTCAGCAGCTGTATTCCGACAAAATCGTTGCTTGGAGCATCCAGTCTTGCCCAATACATCAAATCAGGCAGCTCCACCATGTTTTTGCATCAAATCCACCCTGTTCTTGCAGATTTACCCTGTTCTTGAAGCTCATCCCCTGTTCTTGCATCAAATCCGATATATCTACACTGTTCTTGCATCATTCTGGAAGCCCTTACTTTGTTCTAAGGTGTTCTTACTTGTCAATCTGCTATAGCCTTCTCTGCAGCTCAAAATCATACAGAAAAGTAGGCAAATATAGAAAGATCCACACTGCCAGAAATTTTTTTTTTTATCCCATGCTGCACAAAAACTAACAAAAGATTAACTCGCTCGGCCCTGTGGTTAAGGGAGGCCAACCCCCTCTTCTCGGGGGTCATGCAAATAACCCTCTAGGCCACTGGCCTCGAGGGTTATTTCGCATAACCCCCTCGAAGAGGAGGTTAGCCTCCTCTTCAATCTTTCAATCCAGTTGAACATTTGTAGAGGAAGCCGTTACTACTATACCAGATTGAAATTGAATTGAAGCAAATTATTTTGCACATACTTACATCAGCTACACCAGATTGAATACAATTGGGAATGAAGACAATTGGCATAACAGAATTACGCTGGACTTAATATCAATGTTTTTCTATAAAGGCATGACTTGAATAATGTTTAAACAATTTAATTATTAACCAGAGGCTTTAAAGTGAATGAACAAATAATAAAAGAAGCCCTTTCCTTAGAACAGACTGCCTGCTACAAAAACGCTACAAAAACTGAATATTAGAGCATGCTTATAGCATGCCCATCCAATCATTACCAAACTGTATCTATATAAACCTCTAGTAACAGTCAATTTCCAGTAGAAACCCTGTTATGCTCCAGTGGTCGTATATGTTTGCAGGTCCCCTTCAACTTAAGTGAAATGTTCTCATATGAATCCTCCATGTATCCACCTGAAACAAAATACTTGAATCTTGCAGCATGATTTAAAGCACTGATCAAAACTTTCCATGTCCCTCTTCATGAGCAATATTCAACAATCTTGAACTTCTTAACTCATTGAATCACACCTTATACATTATGTAAACATATCTTGTTATTCTTGCAGTCATCTATAACAGTCATGTGCAACCATTGCAGCATTCACTGTCCATGCTATAGGTCTGATCCATGATATTACAATCAAGAACAGATACATGGCACATGCAATGATCAAGATGCAAAGGAACAAAAATCACTTTTATCTCTAATTCTGTACTTCAAGGCTGGACTTCAAAGATCATTCTCAGCATTCTCTCTTACACTTATCTCCACATATATTCTTGTCAATGCTTCCCACGTACCTAAAATGATGCATTAGTTTAATTTAATGTTACAAACTTGTCTCCAAATTTGATGTATCATCTCTCAATTTGCTACTTTTCCTGCTTACTAGTGGATAGTATGTACACTAACTGGAACTCAATGAATACAATTTCAATATTGCTTTTAAGCAAGCAAATGCAGCAACTACTGCAGCCCTATCACCTATTTAACACTACTATCACATCTAGAAAGCAAATCTAATTGTGCATGCATGCTCATTTATCACCCATTATATTCTCATATCTAGAACTGTACTAGTATTTCAGAAGTATATCAACATCCCAGCATCATAATTACCTTCAAACTCTTCGTTTTAATCCCCCTCTTCGCTGTCATTGATTTGGTCACCAAATTGTTGTTGAACTAAGTCTTGCGTACGCTTCTGATATAGAGTAGTTGCCAGAGCATTTCGCGAGCACTATTTGCTGCAGATATAGCAGATGCACTCCTTGGTGTCTTTTCTATGATAGATTTGACTTGTTCAAGATCATCCTCGAGAGATCTTGCTAGTGCTTCCATGGGGTTCAAGTTTACACCTGCCACTTTATGCAAACCATACGAGGCAGCCCTCTCAACTTCACTCTCTGGAATCTTTAAGCGTTTCACTTGCTCTGCACACAACTTATTCTTCCTTTCTGATGTTATAGCTGCGTTCAGCTCAGAAATCGCTTCATCAACCCAACCATTATCAAAACCATCACCGTGTCTCACACAAAGGTTATGCAAGATAAGGCAGGTTGCAACAATATCTGGTATCTTATCCAACTAAGTGTCATTCCTCTTCAGCAAGATTCTCCATCTTGATTTTAACATTCCAAAAGTGCATTCCACAGCCATCCGTATGCTAGACTGTATGTAATTCCAATGGTACTCCTTTTTTCTTAATCCATCCTTGTGACCTTTAAATGGAGATAGCATCCACGGCCGTGGTGGGTATGCTGCATTACCAACTAAACAATAATTCCCTAAGTGTCCAGCTTTTATCCTCTTACCAGCTTCTGTCTGCTCAAACAATTTTCAAGCGTGAATGCTACCTGCCCATCCAACATCATAGTCCCAGACACAACAATCAGCACTTACAATCACCTGCAACAAAACAGAATGAAACCCCTTTCTGTTGTAATAATCTTGAGCATTCTCCTTAGGTGCAATAATAGGTAGATGGATGCCATCAATAGCCCCAACCACAAAAGGGATTCCCTTTGAACGCTTAAACTGACGTGATAAAGTATGCATTCTATCTGTGGAAGGCCACTTTATGCATAAATCTTGTAAGTGGTCCTTCACGACAATGCAAAACTCGCATACTGCCCTCTGTGCTGTTGTGTAGCCCACGCTATATTGGTCTGCAATTTCCATAATAGTGTTCCCAGTTGCAAGCCTTGTAAGTGCAATACAAATCTTTTTTTCAACACTTATGGCTGCACGCATGTGTGTCTTTACGAACAAGTGTCGGCCCTAACACACTGCATACGTACTCAAATATTGCCTTGGATAATCTTTGCCTACTCTTAAACATTTCTTCTGTGTATGATACCAGTAGAGAGCTTTCCATAAAAGTCGAGGGTCTGCTGTAAGCCCATACATTGGGGGGCTGCTCTTATTGTTCTACCATCAGTGCAGTTTGTTAAGTATGAGCACATACCCATCCACTGACCATAGAAAGCAAATACCAGAGCAGGTGAGGATTCCTCAATTAACGCTTATGTCCACAATCTTTTCTCTTCTGTCTGTTGTCTCAAGCCCTATTTATTTATTGAAGCAGTTAGAATGAAGTGAGCAATTAACAAGTCTACTAACTATGAAATGGTGGTTCATAGTAGTTTCTTCAAAAGAAGAACAAATCAGAATTTAAAATGAGCAAAAGATAAACAAGAAAGCAAACTTCTTCAAATAGGAAAAATAACAATTATGAGTTGACAACATTAAATTTCATTTGCAATGTAGGAAAGTACAAATTTTAAGTACAATACAATGCTAATTATTAAGTGGTTTCAAACTTGAGGTTTTTGGATCGACATTCAAAGCTTATCTGCAAGCTTGGAGAATGATACCTCCATTTTCTCCAAAAGAGCTACTTTGCGCTATTCCAATGATGCCATGTAGGCCATGTGACCAAGAAACTCTTTCCTTCCCTCTTTAATTTCTTGTACAATTACATTCTTCTTATCCCCGATGTTTTTTTTCTTCGTCATAGCAGGTTTTTCTTCTGTCTATTTCTCTTCTATCGTGTCTTCGGCATCTGATTGCGTTGCATCCTTCTCACAAGTGATGGAACCACCATGAACTGCCTTGCGCACATTGGCTCGATTGGCCATGTATTCATCAATCAAATTATAGTACTGACACTCCTCGGCCCTATCATTACCAGAAACATTGTTATGCGCCTTATCCTTTGAGTATTCAGAATATAATGCCTTCCATTTCTTCCTCCATGCTTGGTGGTCCTTGTCAAAATCAGGATGTAGACCAATAAGCTTTGTGTATACAATACTCCACAAGTTCACACCTTGTTTTGGAGGTTTGCAGAATTCATCCTGCATCTCACCCCGGACATGAATCAGTGCCATGTCCACTTCTCTTCCCACCTTGTGTACTTGCTAGCCTTCTCATCTGCATTTGTTCCTGTATTTTCATTTCCTTTTCCCTTTTTACCGGACCCCTTAGAAGCATCTGCTTTCTCATCTCCATCTGCTTTTCCCTTTTTAGACGATCCTCTTTGCTTCTTCGTCTGTGCTTTTGGTGGAAGAATTTGAGGTGAAGGCAAAGAAGAGGAAGTATGAAATTGGGTGCTGCTGGGCTGTGCATGTGCAGCAGGGATAGAATATGGTGATTGAATAGGAAAAAGGTGTGGACCAGCAGAAGCTTGTGAATTTTGTGAATAAGAAGTGGCATTGTAATTGTAAGGGAATGGGATCGGAGTGGAGTGTGAATTTTGTGAATAGGCATATATGAAAGAGGAAATTGAGAATCATGGTCTTGAATTGAGTAAACAATATCAATTGGTGTATCCATGTCTGCAACATTTTGAATATGCAAGCAATGAATTATACAATCAATGAATTCTACAATTTCATTATGCAATTATTAATGTATGAATTCTACAGGTTGTTTCGTTGCAGGAAGAATAAAAACATACAGGCTTTTTTAATCTAAGAAGATGGGAATCACACAAGCATATTTATGAAAAATAAAGAATCCAAAAGTTTCTTACCTCAACCCAGATATTCTGGAACGCATCAGAGCAGGAGCAATGGCAGTGAAGAATAGGAGAAGCGATGTCAGTGAAGAACAGAAGACTGGTTTTTATTGTGTGGGATGAGACATTTCGCGGGCTTCCTTCAGCGGGGGAAGAGCATGCGTCGATCATCTGTTCTTGGCAATTCGCGATCGCCCTAATTGTCAGCCAAATTCCCCGACAATTAAACCATTGAGCGGCAGTGCCACGTTGGCCTAAAAATCAGAAAGTTTGGACGCAAATGGAATCATGTTTACGGCAATTTTATTCGTCGTGGCACGTTATAATTGCATATGGGTTAATTGCTACGCCGTAATTGTTCATGTGGAATCCGACCCTTATTTTGTTTTCTATGAATCACACGTGTTAACACGTGTTAACAGAATACAAACCAGACATTCGAATATGGCATTAATGCACCTTGTTAATTCCAACACTCCCCCTTCGTGCCATATTCTTAAGGGAAAAACTGTGAAATACCCTTATGTTTTGCTAAAACTGTCCAACCGCCTCTCGTTTTTGGGGTATTTCTATGGAAATGACCACAACTTTTTTGTGATGCTCCAAACAAAAATTTGTTCTCCAGATGCATTGTAGAGGAAAAAGATATCTTTCCATCAAAGTTAAGATCACTGGAATCGGAGTTCGAAATTTTAAGTTATGGTCTTCTAAATCCCACCTAAATTCTTACAAAAATTGTGTGTGTTAAAAATCACGTAACTTATGATTTATGACACCGATCATGGTGATCTTAGGTTTGATGGAAAGGTCTCATTCTCCTCTACAATTCATCTGAAGAATACATTCTCATTTGGATCATTGCAAAAAAGTTGTAGTCATTTCCATAAAAATACCCCAAATACGAGGGGCGTTTGGACAGTTTTAGCAAAACATAAGGGTATTTCACGGTTTTTCCCTATTTCTTAATGCCAATAGCTTTTCTAAATTGAGCATGTTTATTTTCACCCAAAGCCTTTGTCAAAATACCTGCCTCTTACTTACTGGTAGGAATGTATTGCAACTCAATTTCTCCCTCGGCCATCTTCTCTCTAATGAAATGACAATTAAGATCAATGTGTTTTGTTCTCGAATGCAACACTGGATTTTTGGCCATGGCTATGCAACTTTTGTTATCACAATAGAGTTTGGTCGGGTCTGTTTTCTTTTCCCCTAGTTCATTCAATAGTCTCCTCAGCCAAATTATTTCCCTACTTGCTAATGAGGCTGATATATACTCCGATTTTGCACTTGACATTGCTTTACAATTTTGTTTCTTGCTACACCATGAAACCACAGCTCCATTAAGTTTGCAAAGATACCCCGTTGTGGATTTTTCCTCGTCCAAGTCTCCCGCCCAATCTGCATCTGCATAACCAGATAGTTCTGCATAACCTGCTATCTTAGGTTCCCCATTACTTTTGGTGAAACAAATTCCTAAATCCATGGTTCCTTTCAAATATCTGAGAACACGTTTTGCAGCCACCCAGTGTGCCCAACTTGGATTGTTCAAATATCTGCTCAAAAAATTTACGGCAAATGCAATATCTGGTCTCGTGGCATTAGCAACATAAAGCAAACTTCTAATGAGCACTCGATACGGCACCTTTTTCATATGCTTTTTCTCTTCCTCAGTCCCAGGATACATTCTACCACAAATCTTATTATTGACCACTTGAGGTGTTGGAACCGGTTTACACTCCACCATAAAAAACCTGTCGAGCATCTTCCTAATATATTGTTTCCGAGTTAATAAAAGTGTTCTAGTTCCTCTATTTCTAGTCACCTTCATACCCAAAAGCTTCTTACCCAGATCACTCATCTAGAACCTGGCCTTTAGGATGGCTTTGCACTCATCTAAATTTTTTTTATTGCTTGCAGTCATCACACAATCGGAATCTCCGGCTGCCTTGACCCGCTTGCTACTGCCACTGCCACTTCCTTGCTTCCACTTCATGCTAGCATAATTCACGAGTCTGTGCCTCGTTAACTCGTACATCACCTGTTTCGCGAAGGTCATACTGAACTCATGGTTCTTCATCATGTTGCTCCTCACTTGCACCCATCTCTCCAGGGCACGTGCTCGTACCTCGGGTATCTTGCAGTCGTGCAGTTTGTACTTGCCTGCCCCCCTTGGGTGCCATTCTGCCTCAAGATCATCTTTGTTGATCGCTGCTTCTATCTCGTCTGCTTCTGCCTCTGCCGGGACATTGCTGACGCCATACTCAGTGGCGGCATTCCAGATGTCCGTGATTGTAGCATTGTCCCGCCTTGAGCAATCCTCCATTGCTCTCAGTCTTATGAGCTCTTGTGCATGATGTCATACGCTTCAAACCTACCCAACATTTGATCATATCCGGGCACGATATGTTCAGTTAGTTATGCCTGACCAGTTGTTGTATGTTCTATTGAACACGACCTCCATGTGCTTGCTGGGATCATACCTTCAAGAGATCATGGATACACGGATCGTACCTTCAAGAGATCATGGATACACGGACTAGGGTCTTCCGGTTCAGTATTGAATTGTGCCATACTGTTATACAATATACTAACATACTTATTACTGCCAAGGTTTTTCCCGCGAAAATCCTTCGGAACAGAGGTTTTTTAATCTTGACAGTAATACGCTTGCTGCTCTTTTTGTTTGGATCCCATAAGCCAAATGAGCTCCGTGAACGATAAAAAATTCTATTCTATTCTATTATATTATCCCCCAGAACATATTTCATTTCATTTCTTAGTCAGGTCTATTATCCCCTGCATTTTTGTGTTGGAATGTTTCTTGCGATGTCCCATCTATAAATGGAGGCAACTGGGATTGAGAAAGAAGTTGTGCCATGACCAAGGTTCCACAGAGCAATGAGATCTTGACCTTCCCCATGAGATGTTGTATTCATAGCAATAATGCTTAAATTTAATGTGAAATGTTAAGATATTAAACTCTTAAGTTAAACATATTTCGTAGATATGTGTAAATAAATCTATATTTCAGTTTGACCTTATCAATAATAGTGGTCTTCACTTCTTTTTTTACATAAAAAATATGTTGGTGAACTTTCTGAATCATGAGAAAGGTGAAAAGATATGTGCATTTATTGGCTCCCAATTTGGGTTTGGATTCCAGAGGGCATGGAATAAAGGTATTAGACTCGTGGGTCCATCTTTCAAGGTTATCCACAAGCCGAATACCCCCCTTCTACAAGTTGATATTAGACAAGTCAAATACCACCAAGATGAAAAAAGTCCTTTGTCGAAACTGCTATCCCAAGAGAAAGGGAATATTAGACTCGTGTAAAGTTATGCTGCTATTCGACAAGTCGAATACCCAAGGGGTATTAGACTCGTCTAAAGTAATTGTATGTATTGTGCAAGTCAAATACTCAGGCTATTCCACAAGTCGAATTACCCCCTCCCTTCCAACCCCCCCCCCCCCCAAAATTAGTCTAGAGCTATATGGACCAGGTGGACAAAATGGCCTTTGTGGCATCTCCATAAACAGAAACATGATTTTCTTGTGGGCATCTCCATTATAAACAGAAACATGCTCTACATGCTCTATCTCTAAGAAAGAACCTTATTCCCGGGATGAAAACATCGCCCTTTCGGGTTTTCAAGGAAACCCTAAGCATAATCAACCATCTAAGAGATCTTATTCACAACTGAAAAAACAAAAGAACACATGCTTACAGGCATTTTTTGGGTTTACAAGATTTGTAAAAGGAAAATCACATGCAGGTGTTGTAACGGTCCTGGCCACTTGATGGACCAGTATACGTACTTATGTACGTATATACATATTTGACATGCATGCAAGACAGAACTAAAAATAAGCAAAGACTTTATGATTTATAGAAGCAATTTGGGAATTGGAATTTTGGAAGCTTTTTGGAGACGTGAAGTGGAGATAACGCATGTTGGAGGATCTACATCAGAGTTGTGGAAGCAAGAGCTTGAAGATCCGGCATCAATTTTATTCCTCAAGTGGGGTTTTGTTATATGACATGCAGTTGTGGTCATAACGCCCTATGGATTTTTTAAGCGGAAAAAAGTATAATTTTGAGATATCACATTAGTTGTGATAATTAAATTATTAGCTAAGGAAAAGTGACTTTTAATTTATATATTAGACCTTAGCTAAGTGGCTTAAATAAATA
>JAANSK020275981.1:0-11304 GCA_011763485.2 Isoetes engelmannii
ATATGAAGGCGACCCCATTGATGAGAATTTTGAAAAGCCTAGATACTATGTAGCTACACCTGTTTATGGCCTTGCTTTAGAGATCCATACATGGAAAGTGGAATTGGAACTTACCCACAACGGTTCCGCGACTGAAGGCTCCACGGCTGAAGGCTCCCTTGGTGGCATGAGAGCGTCAACCTGCCTCCTGACCATCTCCAAACGCCGATCACGAGCCGGCATACGATCATGGCGATCCATTGACTTGCAGTAGGAAGAGGTAGAGGAACAGCAAGGGCGCCTAGAAGGAGGAAAAAACACTAACAACAAGAAGGCCGGCTGCTTGGTTTATATACCCAAATTTTAGACGACGTCACATGCGATATCAGTCAACGGTCATCTCTGGCACGTCACGTCGGAGTCGGATGCCACGTCACGTGTCCGTTGGCACGTCACGTATCCGTTGGCCACATCAGCCACGTCGCATGCGACTTGACGACGTGGCCAACGGACACGTGCCAGAGGTGGATGCCACATCACATAAACTTTGCCATGTTATGTGTCACTGGCCATGTCACCCACGTCGCATGCGACGCGACGTCGGCAAACAGACATGTGGCGAGGCCCTTGTGATGTGGTTTTAGCGATGTGGTCACAGATGTCAGCGACACGCCACCTCGGCATCGCATCGCATCGCAGGCGACGTAATGGGACATTGCACGCGACGTCTCTGCGATGCCACGTCACTGTTTGCAATGTCTATACGACGTGGCGTCGCAATTTGCGACGTGGCATCGCACAGACGTCGCGATCTGACGTCATGAGATACCCATTCTCTTTTAGTGTCTATATGTGGCCAGAGAGGTCGAAAGGTCGGTACAACTATGGTTACGAGTGACAGCGGGCTGGAAGGCACTATATGCGATGCAGAACAACAGTTATAAGGCAGAACTGTATGACTGGGCCCATCAATCACAATTGTTTAGGGTCTTGGTGGAGCCCTTTTTGTATATTGGGTTGCAATTTGGGGCTCCTTGATATCACTGGCCACCTGGACTACCGCAATTGTTTACTTTCAAAAAGTAGTTAGCATTGGTTCTTCCGATGGAATGTGCAGGAGCACAGGTGCATACGGGTACAAACTGAAGAGGATTACCATCACCTGAAGCAGTATCTTGATGCTTGCTTCTCTAGCAAGCTTTGAGATGCTAGTGCTCTGGAATAGGTTAAGACGGCACATCACCAGCACCAGATGAGTCCAATGCTTACACACACATTTGCCTGTGAAGAAGCACAAATCATTTCCAAGGCTGTTTAAAAATGGAGCAATCTTTAGAATGGTAATTTGTTGAAGCGCCCTTCCATTTTAGAAAATGTTGATCCCTATACTCGTTGAATCCCTATATTCGTTGAATTTGGACCACTGATCCAGGGAATCTACTCGAGGATATACCATATCCTCAAAGTCTAGCCGCACGCCCAAAAACAAGATGGGGTCAAACTAGCTTTTCCACGTCATCCTATGCTTTTGAAACCATAAGATGAAGTCAAAATGTAGTCAATCAAGGAAACTAACACTTGGCCAAAACAGAGTTGCATGTAAGAAGTGGGGATTTGAATCCCATCGAGTCCAATAGGTACCAGAATGTTACACTAAAAGAACACCACACGTTGAGTCAAATTAGATTAGAAGAACACCAGTTGAATCAGATTTATAGAGCACTGAGTTGAATCGCTATCTGCTTAAGAACAGCAAGGGAAACAAAAACGAAATACAAACTATTTTAAGCGACAAGAGCTCTGCCTCACTCCGAAATACGTCACTGGAAGTCTAAGATTTTGAAGAATGCATATTGCCATACCTCCACCGGCATCTTGGCAGGAGAAGGAGGAGGGCTTCAAAAAATTAGAAAGAAACAACAGGACAAAGGAACCAATCACCGAAAAAAGAGAAGAAGCATAGTCCCTTTCACCTATAAATCTGCAATTGAATCATCCATTAAGCATACAGATGCAAAGGGGTCACTACAAGAGAAGGTTACCTATAATGTCTAGTATAATGTCAAGATTTTCGACACAAGCAAAACCTGTCAAACTCCAATTACTGTCACAATCTTGATAGTATACTTGTCATGATCATTAGTCACAAACATGCGACAATTGTGGCAAACCTTGTGTCAAGATTGTGGCTTCAATTTCTGTTGTAAACATTGACCCAAAGTCAATTTCTAACTATGTAATGTTGTAGATAATGTAAAATTTGTGACTAATTTGTGAAGTAAATAAAGCCGATAGAAACAACATGGCACTAACATTATGGCAAATTAGTAACAACATGATAGGTAGAATTGACGATTATAAAACAAGCAATAACAAATTTTGTGGTAAATTGTATGGCAAGTTTGTGTCGAAATAATATCTAGTTTTGAAGCACTTTGTGCAACTTGTTGTGGCAAAAAGTCACAATTTACGTGCATTTTGGATTTGATAATAGTGTCAAACTTGGAAATAAATTCCTAAATCCATGTAGCAATTGGATTTATAATGTGTTGTAATATTTTGATTTTTCCAGAATTAGCATGAGCAGGTGTTCCAAAAAGTCAAAGCAAAAACATTTATTGATCAAAGATTTATTTCCAACACATCAAATGCTTCAAGACAAGAGTTTTGAGCATTCCAAGGCTAGAGTTTTATGCATTAAGTCAACAATATAATTTGTAGACTTCTAGCATATCCATCTCTATAATCTTCTTCATGTATATTGTCTTCATGCGTTTTATTGTTATCCTATTAAAGCATATTGTCAGAGTTATGACAATGGACATGTAATATTTACTTATCAAACAAACAACATAAATGTAATGGTCACAAGCTCATTGGTAAAGCTATTGCATAGCTCAATTGCAAGTTGCTAACCTTAGTTGATGTAAGCCAGGTCTCACAGGTTGGATGTAAGCCAGTTTATTTAACCTTAGGGATCATAGTTTTTATATAGCGCCCCATGTCTTCTTAAAATATTGCTCTTAAACTGCAAAATTTACTCTTGGCATGCTCTCTCGATGATTGTATTTACTCTCTAGCAGGCTAATTCAAACCCCTTGCTATAAAACGACAGTCCCAATCCCTTGCCATGAAAAGCAATCATCCTTATCGTATTCCAGTTTGAAAATTTAGAGGTCTGGCTATGGCGACAGAGGGCTGGCAGAACAACTCTGACAAAAAGCATGCTTCTCGCCCAAATCTAAGGCCAAAGCCCATGGACTCTTGTGATCGGCCGCCCTGCAGATCTCGACAAGCACTGTCGGATCGCCATTGTCACGCCGCCCTGCAGTCTTGAAAAACATAAGCTATGACCAAACCTTCCAGAGAAAGAAGCAAAACAAAAAAAACTTAAACCATGCAAGTCGAGAATCCCATATGCTGACATCAGCATTATACCAAAATTCCATACGAATACGCCCTTTAACCATTAAAAATCTTATGTAACACCCCTCCTCTTCAACATTTTTTTCCTTTTTTTTTTTAATCGCGAGTCGGAGGGATGGCCATACCCACCATCCATAGCAAACCCCTGCACTCCTTTCATGCCTGGCAAACGCAGATCCAAAATTTGAAACATACCTGGAAAGTGCAGCAACAAGAACTTACAACTATAGCAGCCAATGTTGATCTCTAAGTTTGTGATTGCTCTTTCTCCAGATAATCCGTTGCATGGTAAAGACCTTGGATTTCATAGTCGGACTTAGAGCCGTCCCTTCTCCCCATACTGGCACTTGGAAGAAGCCGAGAGGCTTCGAGACAAAATTCATAGAGACTTATGCTAGAGGCAAAAAAATCCAATCGTTTGCCACATCAGCAATTAGACAACGATTTTGTCTGGCCAGAGACGAATAACATATGCCAAAGGCTAAGGCAAAGTCATATAATCAGCATCTAAGGAATTTGAAGAGAAATCACTCTCATATGAAGGAGAGGAAATTCCTTGGCCTACGAATGGAATGCCATGATGATCATCTTCTAGAGTTAGCAAATGTGTGGAAGATACATCATCATGATGAGAGTCAACATCAAGAGATTGACTGTTAGATACAGAATTATATACAAAAGTTGCAGGAACAACATTAGTTGGTGTCAGGGGTCTCGAATTGGCATATTCAAAAAGGTGGCAACAACTCAAGTTGAAATGACGAAGTTTCAACCTTATCTTTCTTGTATTCGGCATCCTCGACAAATTATACCCTTCTGGAAAAACGACCTGCTTGTTTTCTAGGATTAAAAAACCTCCAGCCTTTATTGATATCCCACAAAAAATACATTTAATGGCCCTCTCAGATAATTTTCCAGCCTGTTTGAGTTTTTCCATATGTATAGTAGCATAAGCAAGACAGCCAAAAATCCGAGGTGATCCACGCGTGGTTTCTTAGCATAAAAAGCCTCGAAACGTGTCATGTTTGGTAATGCTTTGGTAGGTGCCCTGTTTGCTATATAAATTGCAGCATGATGTGCCTCTCCCCAGAATCTTAGATTCAAATGTTTATATGTGAGCATCGACCTGACCAAATTCTGTAGAGATCTATGCTTCCGCTCAGCTACTCCATTTTGTGAGTGAGTAAAAGGCACAATCAGTTTCCGATGAATACTATTAGTTGACAAAATACATCAAACTCTCCATTTACATATTCAATGCCATCATCTGTTCTGAGCTCTTTAATTTTGCTCCCCATATGTTGCTGAATGAAAATAGCGAATTCTTTGAAATGAGTGAATCCTAAAAAATCATTGACAACAATGAAAAAGTATGATGCTTGTCCATATGATATGACAGGCATGTAATGAAGATCCGAGTAAATGATTTCTAATGGTTTTTCATTCCTTCATGGGAATCTAGAAGAAGTTTTCATGTAGCAACCTCAAGGGTTTGTTAACAAGGGCATGGGAAACTAGAAGAAGGTTTCATGCAGCAACCTCAAGGGTTTGTTAACAAGGGGCAAGAACATTTCATATGTAGGTTGAAGAAGAGCTTATAAATGGCTTGAAACAAGCTCCTAGATGGTGGAATCCGAAAATTCATGCCTTCCTTTTGCATGCAGGATTTCACCAAAGTTCAGCAGACTCTAACTTGTCAAAGACTGTGCCTCCATCAAGCCTGCACATTTTACATATCAATGAGTCCATTCCCTAGGAAAATATTTTTCGGAAGTCCAAACTGAATTATCATGGATGCATCTGCCCACCTGTATCTGCTATAAGTTGATGCATGCTTTTAGGAAGTAGAAAAAAGTACCATTGCTTGGCTTTAAGCCCTCTTCTTGCATCACTTCAAAGATGGAAAGGAAAGATCTTGCTCATGTTGAGAATAGCCTGTAACCATTGCAGACCAAACCACTACATTTTGATTTTCAAAATTTTAAATACTTGTTGCCTCGTTAAGACTTCCAGACTTCAAATACATTAACAAACTTGTCCCCGTGACAACATCTAATTCAAGTCCGCTAGAGATAATATTTTTGATGGATTAGCCTTCCTTGTTCTACTCCCAAAGGACCACATGCTCTCAAGCTCATTGATAAGGTGGTTCCATTTGGTTCTATATTCTCCTTTTGCATTCTATCAAGTGCCTCTATGACAATCGTACGCTCTGCATTTTGGTACTTCCTCTGATAAATGCATTCCATGATACAAGATTACAAAGTGACAATTGATCCAAAACCTTGCATGCCTCTTCAAAGTTTTTACACTTTGAAAGATAAGCAATTGCATCAAGCCCACTGTAATAACTGATTAGGAACTCTACTTTCCTGTTTTATTTCAATTCCTTACCTTGACAATACATCATCAGGGGATAAATTTTTCCGGCAGACTCAAGTGCCTGCTCCAAGATTTCATGCTTAAAGACCTGCTAAATTTTCTTATATCCCTATTGTGGATGGAGATAGCAAAAAAAGAATCTGCATAGAAGAACTGTATGTCAAAAAAACATTTTAAGATGTCCATGAAGCAGCTTTACCTTCAGCGAGGAGCTTCAGTTTATTCTTCATTTTCAATTTTTGGTCAACCATATTCTCATCTTTTAATAAGACCAACACAAATTGAGACGAGCATGCATCATCTATGTTTTAACGGAAGAGCCAAGCTATAACTAAAGATACTATCTCTTTTTTGTACTAAACAAAGATGATCGTGTACCAAAAGGTGGAAGATGAAAGGCATACTTTGCTTGAATGTCCTTGTAAATCAAACAGCGAGGACATGGCTTGGGATCCATGTTCATGCGAGCAATATGCGCAAATATCCAGAGCATGCAAAAATATTCTCAGACCACAGAAAGTCGCTCTGGACCACAGAAAGTGCAAATGAGGAATTTTCCTTGCTGAGTGACCTGCTAAACAAAAGATATCTCATGAAGGTGTCTGACCTCTTTCTTAGCTTTTTTGGCCTTCATTTTCACGCTACTTCATATCCTTCATATCCAAAACAGCACGACTTCTTACAAGATAGAACTTTCTTCTGCCGATGGTGAGCTTCAATTTACTTCCCGACAACAATAGACCATCTAGCAGATTCGACAAGGGGAAAATCTAGCAGATACTCCTTGCCGACTTGGAATCGTTGGAGAAGCGGGAAGCTAATTTCTTGAAATATCTATTTTCCATGTCCGGGCGGATTGGAAAATAAAAGATCCAATGGCTATAGTTAAAAATTGTTGACATGGCCTATTACGTGGATAGTCTAGAATTCAAGGATTTGGGTGACCTCGGGTTAGGCAACTGTGCTAAATAAATAACTTAATCCAAGTTATATACAACGAGGCAACACTTTTATAAGAATCAAGAGTCGAACCCTCGGTTATGTAGAAGGGTTTAGGGTTGAGTGCTTTTAAGCGATTCACTTGAGAAAGAACCGATCAAAATGCATGTAATTGGCCTCGTATCTGACACACATGGCTTGCTGGATTCGGTGACCCTGGAGGCCCTCCAAGCCAGGCCGGATATCCACTCGATCATTCACTCAGGTCTGCCACATTCCCTCAATTTTCATTACCCACAGAGAAACCCCGGTGAAAACTGACCAGTGCCATCGAATGAATTTGTGAAGGTGATGTTTCCGATAAAAATCATAGACGGCAGCGCTTATCAGCCAAGGAAATCATCCATCGCCTGGAGGAAGCTACGCCAGGCAACCGGGTGATCGCTATTCGTGGCAACGTTGACGATGAAAGGTCTGTGTTTTATCTCCTAAATTGTGCTCTGTTTTTATAAGACGGCAAACATGCAATCCCTGGAGATAGATGTGTCAAATGTGTATAAATGACCTGTTACAGAGATGCTAATTTACTGCATTATTAGTTTATACGACCCGGGTTTTAGAAGAGAATATGTCCAGATGCCCCTCTCACGTTTTGTTTTTTACGGTTCAAGCTTGGTTTTGTCCGCCATTTTGGAGTATACAGAGAACTAATTTTCACCATAAATTATGACAAAAGGGATAAATCAAAACAAAAGCCTTAGAGGTTAAGAAATTCTACAAGCAACTTTAATTATTGCATAAACTGAGCGATACAATATCATAGCTGGAACTTCAAAAAAACACGGCCAGCTCTTGTTGGGCTCGGGAGTAAGATCAAATACAAAGACAGTCTGCAAAATGCGAGATACAGTCTAGAATGTCCTTGATTTATGTATAAAAGGGAGGGGATGTGCAGAAATAGAAACAAGAGAATCATTGCTCCATAATTATCTTGTGAACAATCTACATGTAACCATCAAATGATCACATAAGTGTACCAAAGCGTAGGGAGATGAGAAGAATACCATCATTGATCATGAGGAATCTTAACTCATGATCATGATATGTAGCCAAAACACTTTTAGAAGCACTGAAGTCAATACATCAAGAACAGGTAGAGTGGATAGCAGCTATGGACCTTGAGATAGCATCTGGAGCTGGCCCTGGCTTTGTAAATTCCACCTGTGATATTGTATCCATCCGTTTATGCAATCATTAAAGTTGCTTGCAGAGTTTCTTAATCTCTATTCTGATGTTTTTTTTTATGTTCATTAGTTATACTCCAACATACTCTTTAATCTACAAGGAGGATATGCAGATATGTGGTTTGGCACGAGGAGGGCATTTTATATCTCCGAAGCATTTTATGTACAGTGATTTTGTTGGCTGCCTGTGAGATTCAGACTGTAGAATGAGGACATTGGGACTTCCATTTTGCAGATCATTAGTGCATTGCTTTTTGTTGTGCAATGGCAGTTGCTATTTTTATTGGTTGCATTAGGGGTGAGATTGCTGGAATTGATTTTGACAGAAAAAGGGAACTGCATTCTCATATAACTAGTTGTATGATGTATGTTTGTCTTGTAGAAGTTTATTCTCAAATGTTAAATCCAACATTATGATTCCGATGAGGTAGGACAGTATGTTATGACATCTACATCTATGACAGTATGTTATGACCTCTTCATGACATGGTTCAGAAACGTTATCCTCATTGGACAATAATTCATTTTCATCATGAGTTGGACAGCTACCAGTTTTAGGTTTTAATCTTGAGTTAGAGAGAGGAGAAGGACCATTTTGTTGTCGTATGGAAGTGCTTGTGATGTACGGAAGTATTGGCTCTTACAATGCCTTCACAATCCGATCATCAGGATTCTTTCTCTTGTAAGTTCTAACATCTTTCCCAACTCCTGATGCACTCATGAAGGGGATCCTCCAATGCCCATTTTGTGGCATAAGCCTATAGATTCTTCTTCCTATGGGGTCTTTTCCTCTTTCCAGCGAACAATTCTCACATGTAATGTTTAGGCCCTATGTCTACTTTCCTCTTCCAATGTTTCATCTATTACTTGATGCACTCATGGGGGGCTTCCATTTCCATTTTGTAGCATAAGTCTTTTTGGTCTTTCCTCTTTCCAGCCAATAACTGGATGGAGTGCATTGGTTGGAAATTTCTTCTTGGGACTTAGTTACCTCATAACCTTGTATCTTCATGCTATGTAGCCCTTTTCTGTTCTCCATATCCTCTGTAACCTGTTTTTCAGTTCTCCGTATCCAAAAATAGATCACGTATCCTCTGTAACATGTTTTCCAAATCTGTGTATCTCTTGTTGTACCATGTCTTGTGATTTGTCAATTATATTGATTTCAGTATTCATTTTAGCCTGTGTTCTTTCTTTTAGATTAGCCTTCGTTGTGGTCTTTACTGAGCTGTGATTTCTGCTATTCATCTTTATGTATGTATGTCTTTATTTTGATGGGAAATTTAGAAAATCTGCCATCCTTGTCACGGGAGTTCGAGACAAGTGCCGATTTGCGTAAACTACCATATAATTGCTATCGGCTGTGATGAGATAGGTGCCAATTGGGAATATCTTTGATTAAACAGCTTCCACAGTCTTTGCAAGAATGCCAGTGCTTGGAAGTACTCTTCAGTGACCATTGCAGGGGTGTTTGGATTTCTCCTACTCATGTCTGCTATCATCATAACCCAGCATCTCTCCAAGGAATATCAATTTTTATTAGAAACCTTTATTTGCCCAACATATCCAACTAGAGGCTATCTACTCCAGTACTCTATCCAACTGGATCTTTGGTCGGGCTCAGCAAAATGCTATGTTCATGTCCTTGAGCATTTTGCATATTAACTGCTTCATCTGTTTACTAATTCTGTATATAGACAGAGGAGTGTTGATCTGACAGGTTTGGTAATCTTACATTGTGACAGTGCAACAGTCCTGCCTCCAACCCAGGTTATCACTATTGGTGAAATAAAGATACTTGTTGTGTAAGTATTGTGGTTATGTTGTATACCCTGATCGATGGATATATATGTTAGTTGTTCTTTTATTGGAGTCCTTCTTAGCTAACAAATTCTTATTTTAATAGGCACATCTGTGGATTCCCTCCTAAGGTTTCTCCGGATGCACAACAGCTGATCCAAAGCATTTCTCCACATGTTGTAGTTTTTGGGCACTCTCATGTTCCTGGTGTTCAATGCCATAATAATATTCTTTATGTAAATCGTAAGTCTTCTTTGCCAGTATTTGCTTACATTATATAAATGTTATGTCTAACATAAGTTGCAAACGTTTGCTCTATGAATACAAATAAAACCCAGAAGGTTTGCTTGATACCACTACATTAATTATCATGCAGCCTGTAGCAAGGAACATGACAATTAGAAGCCGCGCTGCTGCATTTTAACTGGATCAATACATTGCTCCATAATTGCATCTAGAACTATTGTTACCTTTCCCTATATAGATATCTCAAATGGCCTATGGAGATGAACTTATTTTGACTTTACAGATTTGTCTAAATGTGTCCATGGTTTTGTAATGCATCTAACATTTGTGTTTATACAAGCACCAGTTGGGTAACGTTTTTTCATGGTTTTGGAATAAAGCTGGAAGTGCAGGTCCAAGGAGGTTTAAGCTTCCTCGATGCATGGCTTTCTTATCTTTGCTTCCAACAGGGGTCATTGAAGTGGAATTTATACCTTTAGGAACTTTGCCACAAGATATCATAAGGTTGCCTGAACATTTTAGATGCAGTATTTTCAAGAAGAGCTGATAAAACGTAAAGGTATTGAAACTAATGAATCATTCAAATTTCAAGCAAACTGCAGAAACTTTGAATAGGGACTAAGTGTGTTTTTCAACAAGGACTAAGCGTGTCTTTGTGTTGTAAGCTTCAATGAAGACGGTCCTAACCTTTTTATTCGACATCAGAATCAAAGCTTATTTTAGTTGAGAGTTCAAACTGTCAACTGATGTTAGGCTGGATCATTGAAGGCAGCCTCAACTTAAGTTAAAGGAATGGCTATACATATGTTCAAAATAATGGCTATACATATCCTCCTTTTTCTTATATGCAATAAATCCATGAAAATAACACTCTTTTAAGAGTGATGGGCGCCTCACAACCTTCGGGCAATCAGTCACTAGCAGTATCGGAGTGCGACAAGGCTGCCCCCTCTCGCCTACATTGTTTGGCCTCTATATAGATCAGTTGGAGCATTGGATGGCCCAGCACGGTGGGATGGGCGCCCAGTTGATGCATCATGTTATCAGACAGTTGATTTATGCCGATGATGTCGACCTCCTGGCACACACAGCAGAGGACATGCAGCGCCACCTCGATGCGCTGGCCACATTTTGTCAACACATAAGCATGCGGGTGAATCTCGCGAAGACCAAAGTCCTGCTCATCTCATCTTCTAGGCACCCACAGATTCCGTCCTTCACGTACCAGGGGGAGCATGTCGAGGTCGCACCCACCTACAAATACTTGGGCATTGAGTTCTCCACTTCA
>JAANSK020275992.1:0-11304 GCA_011763485.2 Isoetes engelmannii
TACCTAAGAAAAAAATACCTAGTATAGGTATTTAGGTAGGTTCCAAATATGGACACCCGTAGCTTGCTTCTTCCCCACAGCACACAAAGGTTTCCTTTTTTCCCAACACTGAATCCATCATAGCACGAAGGATGACCAAATGGCCAATTGTAGACTTTTTAGGTCTAAAGCCCGCTTAACCTATTGCTCTAGCATTATGGTCCTTTGTCCAATTGCTTATCTTATGCTCAAGTATAGAGGATTGCGTAAAGGCTGCCAACCATAATGGTACGGTAGTTACCCGGATCAGATGCATCCCCTGACTTATGCAGTGGCACTATTAACCTGCCATGACCTAGGAAATCCATCTCTCAAAGCCATATTGAACATGTAACTTCTTCCCTAGTCCATTTAAGCATTTATGCCATAAGACCACAAGCATCTGCAGCCTTGCCATTAGCAAGTCTCTTGAGTCCATCCTGAACATCCTCCCGGGTAAAGGTAAGCATATCATCCATATCACATGTCTCTTCGGTCAACTTACCCTCAACTCCATGGACATGGTATAATTCACGTACATTTGCCATAAGCACATCCACTTACAACACATTATCCCCATGTTTCAAGGGTTTAAGCCTCTTCCAAAATTTCTTAAGATCATCCAACAATTTTTCCACCATTTGCTTATGTTTATGATATAAGTATGCCCTCTTCTTGTTTTTGATCAGCTTAGTATACGTTCTTCTTTCCTGTACTTTATCTGCCCCCTGTGCTGTTTCTAAATTTTTGCCTCTGTTGCTTACATTCCATGTCAAACTATCCATTACATGGTAGCCCCATTCGTTGCCGATAGGATACAAAACATTCATCTGCTAATTCAAGTAAAATCCTAGACAACGCCTCATTCATATCTCCTACTGAGCTAGGCCAAGCAAAATATGCCATTTTCTGCTCACATATCTCCTGTCACTGCCGCTTCCTGGAGATACTAAGATGCAACAGACTGTTCTCGGGTGTTGAGCTTCTTTGGTAACAGATTCTAAAAAACAAACTGAAAGATTTACCTACACAACCAAGGACATAACTAGAAAAAATAGGAAGACAAAATACAAAAAAAAGGAACGCTCAAGATGCAGATGAGGAGGAAGTAGGCCCAATCAGACATGAAGCTGATGAAGAAGGTAAATATAATGACATTGAAGAAGATTTTGTGCAGGGAGAACAAGCAGAAATAACAAATGATGATGCTAATGAACCAAGACAAGAAGAAGGCATAATAAGGAGGAGAAGGCAGCTTGAAGCTCAAAGGGTGCAACAAGATCTCAACTTGGACCTAAATTTGCATGGACGAAATGAAGGAGGAAGAAGTAGGACGCTGCATGAAAATGAAGGTGAGATCAATGACTTGGATGTGCCTAAAAGTTATCATGAAGCATTGAATGTAGCTGAGAAAGAACATTGGCTTAAAGCCATGAATGATGAAATGAACTCGTTTAGAAGAACTGACACCTTTGAGGTAGTAAATTTGCCGGAAGGAAAAAATATGGTAGGGAATAAGTGGCTCTTCAAATAAAAAACAAGACCAGATGGTAGAACACCTAAATGTAAGGCTAGGCTTGTGGCTCAGGGCTTCTCTCCGAAGAAAGGCATAGACTGTGAAGAGACTTTTTCCCCACTGGTTATAATGAATGGCATACGGATGCTTCTAGCTATTGCTAATGCATGTGATCTGTAAGAACATCATATGGATGTTAACACTGCTTTTTTAAACGCCAAACTGGAAGAAGAGATATACATGAAACAATCAGCTGGATTCGAGGAAGGTACAAACAAAGTTTGGAAACTGAAACGAGCAGTGTATGGCCTTAAGCAGTAGCTCTATGTACAATGGGCTGGGTTTTAGCTAGGCGCAGAATCAACATATTATTGTGGGCATGGCTCTAATATCACAAAAAATGGTTCGTCGCGTAAAACATATATTTATACGGCTTTTTCACAATGGTTCTTATATGATTTGGGGATGTATTTAGATATTGGTATATAGTATGTATTTATAGAGCGCGCGCACTATTTTCTCCTTTCTAGTAAATTTTCACCATGGTTTTACCTATGGTATGTATTTTTTTTCGGTATATTTTAAGGTATTTTACCCTGTGCTTGACATGCACACAACGGAAAGCCATACTTTAGGGTTTCGTCTATGTCGTAATCTGGTCTAGCCGACTTCATCCTGAAGAAGCGAATTGCAGCAGTAGGATTAGGCATGCAGGTGGATGCGTATCGAAAGTGTTGTTGCAGAAGCATTGAAGACAGGATTTTACGGCTTTGTCAGAAAATAGCTCCCTCATTTATTTGGCCGATTGCATAATCTCTGGGCGTTTGGCTATGGCTCAGTACAGCATTCAGTACCTCATGGCACATCTTCAGTTACAGGAACTAAGCAAAGATCTGCTCACTGCACAACCACATTTGGCACAAATGGCTACCTATCCCAGTTACAAGGTTAGTTCCTTACACCAGATGGATGCAACTCAAAGCGAAATGAAGTTACCACAGCAGGCCGCCATTGATGAAATGCGAGCCGCCCATTTCAGGGACAGAGTTAATGCCGCACCCACCAGATATGCTAGTCTGGGGGCTCCCGACTTCTTAAATGTCTCCGGAATGGCTTTGGCACCAGACCTTCTTTGAGAATGAACATATCCAATTCATCTGGCGCAGAACACCAGATTGCATTCGGGATGATGTCCATTTTGACCCTCGCTTTGTTGTACGCAGATCTACAGGGGCACAGGGTTACGACGTCGGCAAACACCGCAACTGGGTGTACATGCCAAGTAAATTTGGATGGGATACCATTGATGAAACTCTCCTCAACCTCCAGAACTTTGCTGAACAAGCCTGCTTATCGCCAGATCCTGATGTTTATCAGCAAGGAGTATACTGCATTACCCTAAAGTATCCTTTGGACCTGTTGAAACACAAATACAATATCTTTCATTTCAAATGTTATCTCAACAAGTGGTGCATTGAGGACCTGCTACTTACCAAATGTGTTGATGTGCCCGCAATAGTTCATGAGCTTTTTGAAGAAATAATTCAGAATGGATTCCTCCAGGTCAAGCACATTGATGTTGCCACGGTAACTCTTCCTAGTGATCGCAAATGCATACAATACCAGATCCCTCCAAAAGGAAAGCTACGCCCACACATTGTGCACCAAGACCAGAGAAAAATACCAGAAAAAGATTGGCCGCCTGTTGATGAAGTCCCAGATCTTCTCCGGCTATTGAAGTTTGTCTCGGTGGGGGGTCGTGTTAACGTTGACTCTTTGTCAATGTTATACAAAGGCCCAAGCTCGTTTGGGTCTACATCGGATAAATGAAGGGAGCGGGCGTGCCAAGGGTAGCCAAACATGATGTTATGAAGGGCTGCTCGATTTTAGGCACGACATGCAGATTGACACGACATGAAGCACGGGAAGCGGCACGACACGATGTTCTGAAGTTGCTACCGATTTTTAGCCCAGGCCCTATTTTGCACCCGACTGGCAGCACGGGCGGGGCCACAACCACAGGCCATTAGAGGTCACTATCCTGACACCTAAATTCAGTTATCTGCCAATCAGGGATCTCTGACAGTTGCAACAACTTGGCCTAGTGGGCCTCAAGTCACCATCATCAGGCCACGCCCTGACATTGCTATAAAAGGCACCCCGCAGATTGAAGAAGTGTCGAAGATTTGAGAGCCTTCAGTTGCCTTCTATTCTCATTTCGTCTAGAGTTCGTGTGCCTTGAGTTGCCACAACTTTGGTCTTTATTGATTCAGTTTGTTGATTACCTTACGTTCTGTATTAACTTGATTATATGAGTTTTCATTACCTTCTTGTACTCACTCCTTCCCGAGTTTTATGAATTTGGATTACCTTCGAGATTTGCATAAGTTGTTTTATGAGTTATTCAATTGTTCAGTATTCCTGAGTTCGAAATTTTTATTGATGTGCAAAATTTCATAAGTGTTTCCCGAATCTGATCCATGTGCTTCCTTTGCAACATTTTCTTCCATCTGTTCTAAATCCCGCGTGACTTCAGTAGGCAGATACCTGGAGCACCAAAGATCACTGAAACTAGTGAATCTGCAAAAGGTCCCTCTGCCCGAACCCTGGCACTTAATACAGCCTATCTGTGAAGTATGCACAGGAGGGACGGATGGAGTGGACAACCCAACGGCCATGTTCTATGCCAGCCAAATCTATTGCCATGAATTCTATCGGCATTGCACTCTGGAGACCCAAGCCATCAGTCGTACCATTGAGTCTGAGCCTTAGGTAGGATTTGCCTTTCCATGTTATGATGTTGCGATGTTGCAGGTGATATGGTGATCACCACCCTTCGAGGTGTTATTTTTATATTGCATTGGTTGATTTGTACTTATGTTTCACGCTTCTGCATTGATAGGTGGATCCCGAGGGAGACGGGGTCAATGACACGTCCAGTCCTCCCACGTGGACCCTTGCACACCATCAAGGATCCCACGTCAGATGGACGGCCTCTCGTTGGTGATATGGCTAGCGAGGGGAAAACTCCAGTTTCTATACGATGGGGGCATCGTACACTTGAGGACGTCACAATGGTATCAGAGCAATGATCTTGGCAGACCAAGATCAAGCACTGGCCATTTCCCAATAGCACTAATTTTATAGAAAAACACCCCAGTCTTGGAGAAAAAAACCCCAGTCTTGGAGAAAAAAATTCATTACGACAGAGCCCCGAATACAGGAATTATTTTTCCAATTGAGTAGCAAAAATTAGAGAGCCAGTGCCCAAGGACTCTCACCCAGCGCGAAAGGCAGTTGTTGAGCCTTTCCTCTGGATAACAGGCTTTCCTCTGGACAAACAGGATATGTGGACATATATAGAAGGAGCTCGAAGAAACTTCAATCCGGCTGTAGCATTGAGGATTTCTATCATGTTGTTCCGGTGCAAAAAGATATGCGAATATAATACATGCACTTGTCCTCGGATAGATATCAGCTATAGGCTATAGCTATTTATACCCAATCATTGCCACAACCCAGTTATGCAACATCGCATCCCTGAAATCTACTGTGAGAGGCTATTAATGAAGATGAACCCAGAAGAAAATGCTAGCAGACTACACCTAGTCACTCCTTCCTAATCTACTTACCTTAAGCAAGTTCGACCTAGATTAAAGCATCGCTTCTTCATGCTCGGATATGCCCTAAAAACAAAAGCCCAACCCAAGTAGAACAGAAAAATTGGCGCACCAACGGAGCTTGTCGAAAACGTGACCGGATCTATTTTGCAACAACAGGTCTTAAAAAGGATGGAAACGAGCAGGAGCAATGTGCTCCAGTTGCCACAGTACCCGACTACATCGTAGCCGCCGATGTTCCATAACTCAACAGAGAAAACAGGGGAGTTCGATGGAGAAGGGAAAAAAATTTTCCTTCCACGTGTCATGCCCAATTTGTTTTTCAAACAAAATACTATCATTCAAAAAATGAACCTGACTTATATATAGCGATAGTGATAGTGATAGAAGGCCCATATATAAAAGAACTTAGGCATGAAGTAATAAACTTTCGTATCCATGGATACTATATAAAGAGCTTTTGGATAAGCATGCAACATTATATTTATGGATTTGGAATAACACTAGATTGGTGCAAGTGACTTTGAGATAAATCATTAAGGATAAGCACATTTTCTAAACTTCATGGCATCTTTTTACATTTTTAACAATAGAAACAAGCAACCTTTTTTCATTTTTTGGATACCTAGCATGCTTTGAGAGGAGAGCCGCAAAGCCCAGGGTTGCCTTGGAAGCTTGATGAATTGAAATTGGACAATGGTTCTCCCTGTGGGATCTGTCCACTCAATTTGTTATAAGACAAATCCAGAACATATAATGAAGACAGCTTCAAGAAAGAGTTTGGTATTGAGCCAGTCAGTCCATTCCTTGACAAGTCGAGACGTTCCAGGTTGAACAGACTCCCCAAGCTGGATGGTATGTGGCCTGTAATCTTATTTCTGGACAAATCCAGACGCTCCATACGTGTTGAATTTCCAATACTGGATGGTATGCTGCCAGAGATCTTGTTGTTGCTAAGAATGAGATGACCAAGGTAATTCATACTGCCAAATTCTGGTGGTATTGTACCTGTGATAGAATTGAATGATAGATCTATAAGGGCAGTAGATTCAGTATCCTGGTCAAATCTACGGGGATGGAGCTTGCTTAACCAACTTGGAATGGAACCTGTGAGACCACAATGGGCGAGCTCAAGTTCAAGCACATTGCCAATGGTGGCAATGCCTTTGATGGATTCAAAGGTGAGAGGGTTTCCATTGAGTCTCAAGATGAGCATGTTTTTTATTGTGTGCAAGTTAGAGGGCAAGGAAGTAATTTTGTTGTAGCTAAGATCTAGCCAGTCTAGATGTGCTAGGTTTTTGAAAAACCCAGCTGGAATGGGACCAGAAAAAGCATTGCTTGTGGCTAGAAACCGTTGAAGATTGCTAAGAAGGCCAAAAGAAGCAGGCAGTGTGCCAGTGAAGGCATTATTGCTTAAATCAATATAAGATAATTTGCTAAGCAGGCCAATGGAGGACGGAAGTGGGCTGGCGAATGCATTATTCGTTAAATCTATGCTGCTCAAATGAGGCGTTCCTCCAAATATATCAGGAATCAAACCTGATAAGCCCGTGCTGGATACCTTCAATGTTGTCAATGCTCTCAAGCCTTTGAAAGTGGCAGGAATCGTACCTTTTAAGCCCCGATTATTTGACAGATCTAGGGATTCAAGCTTGGAGAGCTTCCCCAGAGATGGCGGAAGAGAACCTGTGAAATTATTCTGGCTCAGATAAAGCTGCTGAAGATTTGAGAGATCGCCTAAACTTGCAGGGATGCTTTTGAAAAAATTTCCAGACAGATCCAATATTTGGAGATTATGGAGAGAACCAATTGCTGCGGGAATAACACCTTTTAATTGGGTTGAACCCAGAGCCAGAATTTTGAGCTTCTGAAGCTTGGATATGCTGGAAGATAGACTACCCCCTAATCCGCAGCTAGACAAATGGAGCTCTTCGAGATTAGTTAGATCAAAAAGCGAGAGGGGCAGGCCGCCAGAGATGGCTTGATTGCCGGAAAGGTCGAGCTTTCTGAGTTTTTTGAGCTTGGAAATGGAGGAAGGAATAGGACCTTTGAAGATAATTCTGCAAAATATGGTTTCGAGATCTGGCAGATCTCCCAGAATTCCAAGCGCAGAAGTGGGGCCTAGATTGAAAGGGTCAGAATAGGGGATGTCGAGGTCCGTTACTCGGCCTGTTGAAGGGTTGCAAGTAACCCCGTTCCATTCGCAACAGTTTGTGCCTGCTGTCCAAGCGATCGAATCAGGAAAAGCGTTGAGCTGGGCTTTGAAATTAAGCAGAACCTGGCGCTCTGAAGCCAAGCATTCTCCAGCTGCCTCAGAAGATGGCAGTGCAGCAGACCATAACAGAATTAGTGCTAAGACGAGAAATCCTTTCATTTTGGAATCCGAACTGAGAAATGAAATAAACAGATCTGTGGTGAGAATATGTGTCTCAGAGACGAGTTTATAAATGGAAGGCACGATATTCCAATTCCAGGAAGGAGAGCACTATAGGTGTCAATAGAGGCTGTTAAGAAACACACATATAGACGTGCAAAAAATGACGGTTTTGCTTGGCGCTTCTGGCCCAACCTTCGTGGCCCAATGTTATAAATGTCTACCACAAAATCAAGAACAATTCGCTCCATAATGTTTCCCTTTGACATTTGTTAAGTATATTACAAGAAAACTCCACAAAACTAACAGATTTGGATAAGGTTTTGACATATCGCAAGTACTACAAGCAGGACATGTTGTTATGACTCTATCTATCTACTATAGTTATTTCACCCTAACCGTACTTTGGCTTCTGCTGAACAAGGCAAGTTCAGCTTAGCTTAGCATACCTTGCTTCTTTTGTTTCTAAATTCATGGTTTATGGCATTGTCTTATTCAGCCGGTACATTCAAAATTCCTCTTGCTTAGATTAAATAGGGTTTTCGTGCT
Organism: Isoetes engelmannii; assembly: GCA_011763485.2. Classification (NCBI taxonomy): domain Eukaryota; kingdom Viridiplantae; phylum Streptophyta; class Lycopodiopsida; order Isoetales; family Isoetaceae; genus Isoetes; species Isoetes engelmannii. The sequence goes on from JAANSK020275992.1 coordinate 8,078, forward strand.
TAGCGCTTTAGTTTTCTTTATGCAGATCCATTAGAACTAAAGGGGGCACCGTACCGGATGCTCCAAGCTTGAGGTCCTCAGGCTCGTTCTTTCATAGCTTCTCATTTTGTAAGTGTGAATCAATCAAACGCAGTGCTTTTGTCCGCAACTCGATCTGGAGCAGGTCAAGGAGAGGCAGCTTTGGTTCTTTGATGAGGAAGAAGCAAGAGTGCAGGGGCTTTTGTATTAGGGAAAATTCATGGGTTGAAGATTCCTGGTGGGAATTCGCAGGCGACGGCGCTGCGAGCGGCGGGAGCCGCGAGCAGGGCGCGCCTGCGATTTTCCACCTGGAATCTTAAACCCATGAATTTTGCCAAACGTGGCCTAAACCTGCTTGAAATTATCCCTTCCAGCTAAATTTTTGGGTGTTTTCGGTGAGGGGAAAAGACCCTAAAATTACTGAAAAAACAGCTGTAATCTTAAGTAATTTCAAGCTGGTATAGGTTACGCAATCAACACACAAACTGGGTAAGCACACTGGACCATCCGTCAACGCTGGGTCTTTCTTCTCCTTTCTAGCCTCAGCATCAAGCACCGCTGCAATTGTTCTAAAGCAACAATTTGGAGGCTTGCAAGCACCCCTTAAAAAAGCATTTCTTCTTACCAACAAAACATTTCTTATTTGTCAAGAGCTCTTCTGCTGCATGTTGCAGTCTAGTTAGCGAGCAAAATGACATCTTGCTATTGTTCCTGACAAGTAAGATCATAAAACTCCGATAACCAGCACTTGTTAGCAATTCTTTGATTGACATGTATGTATTCTCCTTGGGCAGAAGCAAAATTGAAGAAGGCGAGTTCAGCTTAGCATACCTTGCTTCTTCTATTCTGGGATTCATAGTTTTGGGCTATGGCGTTCAGGTACACTCAAAATTTCTCCTGCTTAGATTAGATAGGGTTTCGTGTTTAAGGCTTTATGTGTTGTTTAAACCTTATAAGGTTCCAACGATCACTATGCACCCCTCTACTTTTACTCTAGTTCCTTCACACACACTTTGCTCCATTGCGTGTACTTTAGGCGTCGATTGTTGTAGCATCTGCATCATAGAGTTCCCACGATCATCTCCACTAGTTGCTCCACACGATCATCTTCCTTTGCTTTAGCATGCTTAGCATTGCCTCCTTTTTCTAATCCCTCAAGTTCCCTGGTTGAATTTTTCATTGCAACCTTAATTTTCCATCACTTGGCCTTAGTACGTGAAGTACCTCCTTGGTCTACCAAGAGCTCAAGATTGCCATCACTGCCCATATCAGGTCCAACCTCCCCAGCTCGCTTCATCATCTCGCCAACGTAAACAAACGACAACTCAGTGAAAGCACTGTTACAAATAGCAAGATATATCAGCTTAAGTCCACACAGGACTTTGGAGACTGCAAGGAATTAGGTAAAACTCGCCACCCAACCTATGAACCCAGACCAATCTGAGCTCCCCACCGAGCTGAGAACTAGCTCGAGAACGAGGACCAAAGATCACACACCATAGCCATCCCCTCTTTGGAAGCCTCTCTCCATATTTATGCAGCTAGTCCCCCTTAACCTTTCCTTCCAAGACCTTTCTCAAAAGGTAACTTGACATATAAGGCGTACACCTTATATGGCTTCCTTCCCTTTTAGGCTTTTATGGGATGCACCCAAGAAGCCCTCCTAAAAGGGCCTGCTACGACTTTCATAGATTTACTCCATATCGTAACAAACTATTACATAACTCCCGCTACCTAATGCCGCTTTCAATATGTAGATCATTGTAACAGACTTGTGGAATAGATTAGTAGGAAATGAAGAGACTGGTTCAGGGCATTATCTTGCTCTACAATGCGGAAAAACCTTTCCAAAGTACGGGTTTTGTTTGCTGCAACATTGAAAGTCCCTTTACAAATCTTCTTATGGATCAAACATATTCATCATATGCGCACACCTTCTAACATCATCAATGATCTCAGCAAACTCACCTCGTGAATATATCACTAAACTCATTAATCTATTTGCTGAATATAGAATTATCCGATAGATTGTTCTATCAGGCTATTGAATGCTTGAATGAAGTCCAGATTGTCCAAGGTATGTATAGATACACTTTTATGTCATCAACTTATTTACCATATTTTGTATGCATAAAGTAGAAAGGGAGCTTTATTGTATTAGAAAAGTTTATTGTTGGAATATTTTTTGAAAATATACTTGATACTTCAATCCAAAAATTTACATACAAAATCAGTGGTGAATGTGTTGAAATTACATGGAGAATAGAAGTAAAAGACTCTGATGGTAAATTAGAGGTGAATATATGGAGAATGGAAGTAGAAATTCGAGTGGTAAATTGTGAATAGATGGTGAATCCAGTCCAAGATTCACCATCAATTCTCCAAGTTTTACCACTTATCTCCATGATTTTTAAGGTGAAATTTCTCCACGTGGTAAAGGTGATATATGGGTGAATGCATGGTGAATCGAAGGTAAATTCTCCTTCAGTTTCCCATCCGGAGAATCAGAAAAGTTTTGTAGTGCAAACTCATTCTTGAAGTTGTCTTCATTATATGTTCTGGATTTATCTTATAAAATTGAGTAGACAGATCCCACAGGGAGAACCATTGTCCAGTTTTAATTCATCAAGCTTCCAAGGCAACCCTGCGCTATGCGGCTCTCCTCTTAAAGCATGCTAGGTATAAAAAAAATGGAAAAACTAGCAAAAAGGCACGCCAGAGGCTATAGAAAAATAAAGTATGTTTAAAACCATTCCAAAGTATAATTAATGATACCGTGCTGTGGAGAATTTCAAATTACAAGTAGCATATGTTGTTTGAATATTTTAGATGGTTAAGGTACCAATATTTCCTAGTTTTGGAAGGACGGGATACGAGGAGGTTGTCGTAGCCCTTTTAGTGGTGTTGTAAAAGTGTATGTAATGGTTTTCGATTTGATTTGCCTTTTTGTTGCACTTGGTCTCTTCTAAGAGGCCGATGTTGAAGTTTTTTTCGTACGGTTTGTGCTTCTCGACGTCTGCTGCCATTTTGACGTTTGGTTTTGCTTTGTGTTGTTCATAGCTAGTGGATAGGTTTTTCATTTGTCCTATGTATTTCTTGCACATCAGACAATATCTTTATGGTTGATTTTTGTTTACCTGCGCCATTGTTAGTTGGGTTAGAATTAACTTGACGCGTATACATATTCTTCCTTTTCTTTACTTTTAGTT
>JAANSK020276003.1:0-11304 GCA_011763485.2 Isoetes engelmannii
AACCATTGCTCAGGAAGAGTAAAATGGTAAGCCAAGCTTTATTGTACTTTTATTGTTTTTCCGTTTACTGATCAGATGAGTTGCATTTCAGGGCACTATAAATTTTGACTGGGGGATTGTGAAGAAAGGAATGCACTTTCATTCTGTTATAGATGCTTGTCTACTTGATGATGAGCAGACTCTTTAATGTTTCTTTTTAGTGGAAATTTTGAATATTGCTGTTTCTGGTTGCTAGAATCTTGCTTCACTTTAGATGTTATATATATATTTATATGGTTGCATAGATGCAAAATGAATAGTATTTACTCCCGAGTTTCAAATACGAATCAACTTAATGATAAGCTCATTATAATGTTCTAAGTTATGACATGGTTTCGGATTTGGATGTAGTGCGGATTTGGCATTCAAAAGTTCGGAAAGAAACACATTTGAGAAAAAAGTTTAACTGCTTTTGAGTATTAACCAATTGAAGAGGAATCATAAAACCTATCTATCTTGTTAGTTTTGCTATGTTTCGATATTTTGTTATTTTTGCTATGTTTTGATATTTTGAATCACCACTGTGAGAATGAAGAGGTTGAGTGGAGAATGGTGTGATCATGAGGAGAATTCGTTAAAAAGTCTGCTGTATTTTGTATGATGCATGTGCATGTAGTCCAATCATGCTAATTTTTTGTATTAGGGGGAGTCTTAACCCCTGGCCCCATTACCACTACATCTTTTGTATTTTAATGACTCTAAAAAGTGTAAATGAATCAGTTGAACATATATGATATAGATGGCATAGCATCTGCTAATTTTCAACTTAGATCCTAATGTTGATGTATAAGGTTTGCTTGATATGTAATGGTTGTCGTTTTACAGTTTTACAGATACGTGAAATTGTTAATCCAATGCCAACAATATCAGAGATACATTTTGTGTTATTCTGCAAATGGGTGATGCGCTTATGTTGGAGGCCATATGCCCATTCAAGGTAAACCAAGTGCTTAATGTCCTTAGCGCATTGGCTTGTGCTCATAGTAAGGCTGCACCAATGTTAAATCTGCTTAGCGCACTCGCAATTGTAGCTTATGCAACTAGGCGATTGGAGGTTATGCACATACTGCTATAGCTGCACACATAATGAAGTGAGCAGTCCTGATGGCAGAGGCGGAATGGACATAGACATAACTAATTTGTTTTTATGTGTGTAAGTTATGAAAAACGGCTTGAAGAAATTAGGGGCACAACAGCTGAAACGAGAATGGAAAAAAAATGTTAAGCAGAAACTTGAAAAGGCAAAACAATGAAACGTGACAACATATTAGGCTTAATCTGAAGCATAAAAGAAGGCAGGTACTTACGCAAGGGTCTGCATTGGCTAGAGCAACAAAATCAAGAGAACCATTAGAAAACTTCTTACCACAAACAAATTAAACATGCTCTATCTCCCAATAAAAAAAGAAAAGAATAGATGAGAACATAGGCTTCTGCGACAGAAGCAGCATCTTTAAGCTAAACGGTAAGTTAAAAGTAATTGTAGCAAGGAGCATCTTTAAGCTAAAGGGTAAGTTAAAAGCAATTGTAGCAAGGAGAACTATTGATGCTAAAGGGTAAGCTAAAAGCAATTGCAGCAAGGAGAACTATTGATGCTAAAGGGGAAGCTAAAAGCAATTGCAGCAAGAACTGTTGGCCATTCTGTGCTCTTTCTTCAATGACTATGCATACAACTTATTCTTATGTGCAAGATAAAAGCAATTGCAGCAAAGAGAACTGTTGATGCTAAAGGGTAAGCTAAAAGCAATTGCAGAAAGGAGAACTGTTGGCCATTCTGTACGCTTTCTTCAATGACTATGCATATGACTTATTCTTATGTGCATGTGATTTTTTGGTTTTTGATTGACTGTATGGTTGACTTGCATCCTATGATTTGTAAATCATATGCTGACATGGAAATGCCAGTTTGACCCCATCTTGATTTTGGGGAGGCAGCCATGGTTGATCCATATAGAGTAGTGATCGAAATATTCCATGGATCAATGATCCAAATGAAACGAGTATATGGTTTCAATAGCGTGGACCATGAAGTAGGTTTCATTCAGTAGTCTAATATCTCAAATGGTTTCGAGTGGTGCCAACAGTAAAATAATACACTTTTAAACTAAGGTTTTCATATAATTTTGCAGTTGTATTTCAGGCAACATACTATTTACTATCTTTAGATAAGATAAGATAAGATATCATTTTTATCGTCCACGGAGGCCAATTGGCCTATGGGACCTATACAATAGGAACAGCATGCCCATTATGGCCCGGATGAAAAAACCACATGGGAAAAACCGTGGCCGAAATCTTATTTATACCAAAATGAAAACATGAGAAATAATAGATTTAAGATAAGAAAACAAAATTTCTTATATTTCAAAGATAGCTTTGCGTACCAGAAGTATCGAGAGTAAGGAAATTAATTCTCCACGGTATATATAATAGTCCAATTGCAGGCCATGCAGGATTTATGAAAACCTACTTTAAGATAAGAAGTAGTTAAAATTGGCCTGGAATGAAGAAGGACATCGCTAACTACATTAGGCAATGTCAAGTATGCAACAAACGAAAGGGGAGCAACTCCGAATCCCAGGTCAGCTCGAACCATTGAGAATTCCTGATGCAAAGTGGAAAGTCATAACTATGGATTTCATAGCCGGACCAAGGACAACAAGGGGCCATGATGCCTTGATGGTAGTGGTCGACAAGCTATCTACCCGGGGGATTCACCTATATACAATACGGATATGCCATCTGCGTTACTAGGGTAGCAAAAAAACCCTTAGTATACGGTGCAAAAAATATAGAAAAACACCCATTTCGAAAACATACAGGCTTAAAATACTGCAAATGTGATAAAAAAACCATCCCTTTCCATATATTTTCGTACGAAAGCACTCCAAAATAACCCATTCCTTATAACTCAGATAGTTCATACGACATTTCAAGGTGAACCCCCCTTGGCTATCTAAGAACCACATGTACTGCCTTAGACACGGCCTTGCTCTTCACCAGGGAGATCTTTAGATTGCATGGAATGCCCAGGATGATTGTCTCCGATAGAGATCCAAAGTTTATAGCGCATTTTGGAAAGACTTCTTCGGAACCATCCAGACAGAGTTGTGGATGAGTATAGCTTATCCTCCTCAAACAGATGGGCAGGTTGAGAGAAACAATAGAATATTGGAAGATATGCTCAAGAGTTACGTTTGGAATTAGTAGTCCAAATGGGAAGACTACATACATTTGGTAGAGTTTGCGTACAATAGTACCAAACAGGAGTCATCAAAAATGTCCCCATTCATGATAAATTATGGGTATCAATGCCTAACTCCTTATACTTGGCACAATACGGTGTCCAAGGTGGAGCTCTCTCAGAATCTTCTTGCGGATATGCAGGAGCTAGTCCGAGAAGTAAGAGGATCCTTCCTAGCAGCTAAGACTTCAAAACTGATGCTTTGTGCAAGTACTTACATGGTAATGAATCACAAGTTTGGTCTAGCCATGAATTTCTACTTATAAAATTAGGTGCTCACTTGATTTAGATTTTTTAAGCTATGCTTTCCAATAATAGTGTACTTTCTGTTGTATACAGACACATCTTCATGACTTATACACTTCTTTCAAGTGCTCTACTAAATTGATAGATGGCAAAAGTTAGGCGTATATGTGATACATATTTGGGACATGGAATGATATACACTTTGAAATTGCAGGGGCAATCCAATGGCTTCCAAATTGTGAATGGCATAAAAGAAATTGGCAGTCGCAGGCGATGGGGTCGTCATGCCTAAAACACTCCCAATGTGAGCGTGCCACAACAGAAGAAGGATCCATTACAAAAATAATAAAAAAAAGAAAAAAAAAAGATTTTTTACTATGCTGAACATTCTCAATCGATATATTTTTGATGCAAAAATATTGCTGTCAGATAGTAACAGATTTGGTGTTGTCTTAGAAATCGCTAAGGCTCGGCTGCACGTGTCCATCAATGAGCAAATATGGCAAATAGAGAAGAGGCATGTTTCAGACATCCTCTCTTCAGGCAGTACGAGACAAGACAAAAGAAAGAGGTAAAGGAGGAAGTTCAGACGCATATCTAGAGGATTTGGTAGTCTATCTGAGTATGCTAGGTGCGGGGTTGAATAGACCTAGATGATACTAATGCTATGCCTTGGTTGAATGTGGTGGCTTGGAATCCAACAGGTTTTTAAATATCACATTCTTGAAGTGTATCTAATTCAGTACTGGTACCCCAAAGATCATTTAGTTATTTCTCACGGATACTAAAAGTTAATCTCACTGATATTCATTAGGGCATTTGATGGCACTAAAAGCCTGATGCTATTTTACTCTGGTTGCAACATTCAATGGACAAAAAATTTGAGCATGTTTGTCTTCTGTAGTCTTAGCTTTGGTAATCCCTCTCATTAATAAAAATACTGATAATAAGAAAACCTGAGTTGAAAAAATGTTCTAATGAACAATAGGCTGAAGAAATGTACGAATTAAACATAAGACATCAGAATATGGAATCATGTGGGGAAAAAACATATTTGAGCCCCTCAAACTTTACTGCGCTAATATATTGTGGTGGAATATTATGGTCTCTTATCGTATCATCAAACTTGATATATATCAATAATAAAATCATGTATACATACAAACTTCTATAATCATATTGATATCATGAAGAAAAAACACACTAGTTTTCCACATTCACAATTAGATACATTTACAAAGAAAAAACACACTAGTTTTCCACATTCACAATTAGATATATTTACAATGTTCTTTAATTGTATTGGCATCATGGAAAATAAAACATACTAGTATTCTAAACCAAGCATGGTTTTATTGATAGTTAGTCACTATAAAATATCATAATAACTATGCACTTAAAATTAAATTGAGATATTTGAAAAACAAATATAAGGGAAGCGGTGTTTACACTACCTAATTAGTCTGCTTTCCTGCTTTCCAATAAGCATACGTCATAGTGATATGGTACATATCCGTGAGCACGGGAGTAGACTTTTGCGCTTGTAGATCACGACAACTATTCAAGAAAATATGCCTAATAGGTGAAAAGAATTAGAGAAGGCGCTTGCAACAGGATGTAACTTTGCTTATGATAGCCGTTCAATTAGAGCAAAATATACTCACCTGGCTTGATTTTGCTGAGGGTAAGCTCCATTCCGGTAGGGTTCTATATAATAGGGGTTTCCATTATCAGAATCGTCAAATTTCTTACAACCAGCCCATTTATAGAACCCTAGAGCTCCAATTTAGGCTGCCAGGGATCAATATCATGTTCATTGCATACGTCCTAAAGCATCGCACCAATTTACCAGCCTATATATGAAGGACCTCTCTCATTTTGGACACATTGCAAGGTTGATTCTAATCCAAAAACTCTCACCCTAAAGTTTGGCATGGCATTCATGCTGGAGGGTCAAATGGCACCAATGCATCCAAATCACCTACTAACTCACGTAAGGCATAGAAAACTTTCACCTCGACCGTCAAATGAGGGATAATACCCAATTCCATCCATTCAATAAGATATGCCAATAACATACAATCACCCCACTTAGCCAAGGGTTTGGATTCGGCAACCCAAAAACCCGCCTCGAAGGGTTTTCAAGGGAAAAACCTTAGCTATATTAAACTCCTTGAGAAACTGTACATCTTGACTCAACATGGTAAATGAAACAATAGTATGTCGCTTGGACACTCGAATATCTTTGAATCTTTATTTGAAAATTCCAAACTTGGGAATGACCAAAGTCCAAAGAATAGGATAGGATAGGATAGGATAGGATAGGATAGGATAGGATAGGATAGGATAGGATAGGATAGGATAGGATAGGATAGATTTGTTATAACGTCCACGAAGACCAAGAGGTCATGGACAAACGTATGTAAGGCATGTAACAAGAAACGTACATAAGACATGTAACAAGAAACAAAGAGCTTCAAGGAGGTCGAGAACCAATTTAAGATAGATTCATAATACAAGCATAGCAGTAATGCAAAACAAAGTCCAATCATATGTAGAATGTCAAAGGCAATATAAGATAGATAGATCGATACTACTTTACGACGGTAAACCAAGTCATGCATAACACAATGCTAGACCAAGTCATGCATATTCCAAATAATTGAACTTCCTAAGAAGAACACTCAAGTCTTACCAATTATGGACAATAAAATACTTCAACAAATGATTCGTCAATTTATAACTAATAATCAGCAAAATAATCAGCTCTATAGCCAAGGAAATAATTCTGTTTTTTCAGTCATTTGCTCTGTTTCCAAATAATGTAATAATTATAATCAAACCCTGTTCCAGCACAACGCCACATTATTTTGTGCCACAGAGATTGGCAGATCTATTACTTGTAACTATGATGTGATATATGATTCGATTTGCATGCCAATAAAAATGCCAATAAAAAGAGGATGGCTATGGGTGGCATTCAAAGCAGTCCAAGCATGGAATCAAAATTCCCAGCTTTTCTCACGACTGTACAGGACGATCAAGGCAACGGCTGCAGCACAGAAATGGTAAGGCTGTTTATTGGGCAGTTCGAATCTGCGCTGCTGATTAACAAAAGTGTATTCTTGTTTATTGTTCAGAAAGTTTCGATAGAATTCATCTGGCAACACATTCACAGCCTAACATGAAAGTGCTGGTAAAGGGCGGGAAGAACTGGAGCATGAGCTTGTGGGGTTCTACAAGCTCTTCTGTTACATTCAGCAAAGGATGGAGCCAATTTACAGCAGAGAATCGGCTACAAACAGGAGATCATTTGGTGTTTAGATTGGTTCAACACAGTTGTCTTCAAGTCAGAATCTATGACAAGCATGGAAATGAAAAGACCAACAAATCCAACTCTTGCCCAAAATCTAATTATGTTAGTCGGAATCTTTTTTTTGTTGATAAAACAACAACTTCTTTACAAGCTAATCCAGGCTCTTCTAGTTTTTGTAAAACAACTTCTTCTGTACAAGCTAATCCAGGCTCTTCATCTACTCATAGTTTTTCGTCTATTCACAAAACTCCAAGTCCTTTTTCTGATCATATCAGCTCCCATAAGCTTATCAACTTGCCAGTTCCCGACACAGAAGAAAAGCTTATCAACATTCCAAATCTTTTTCTTGATCATATCAGCTCCCATAAGTTTTTTAAAATGCCAACTCCTGACATAAAAGAAAAGACCTAACACTGCAATTACTATAAATCAACCTGCCCACCTGTTACAGTTGCACGAAAGCTTAAGGCAGTGCATGATGCCGAGCTTTATAAACCAACCGGTCCTTACACCACTATCAAGATGAAGCAGTCTCATATATACAGGGGTTTTTTCTGGTAACCATTAAACCATTTCTAGCTCTCTGGTTATCACTTTTTTGGCAGTTCTTTTTGGGTTTTTGAATTAGAAAGTTTTAACATGCAGACCATACCCAGAAGCTTCTCAAAGGCTTGGCTTCCCATAGACAAAACACATATAGAGCTTATTGATTCTAGTGGCAAAAAATGGGATGCCATATGGTTGGGACTTGTGCGCAATGGTTTAAGTGGAGGATGGCAGAAGTTTGCATTGGACCATTGCATTGAAGAAGATGATGTTTGTGTTTTCGAGCTAGTCAGTGGAAGCAAAGCAGTGCCATGTCTTCTTGTAAATATTTTCAGGGTTCTGGAGCTCCCTACACATCTGGTAAATGGTGGAAGTGATCATGAGCTTATTCGCAATGGTGGAATAAAGAGGAGGCACATGCATAAAGCTACTACGCAAGCTTATGGTATAAACAGACCAAAGAGATGGAAAGTTTCATGAAAGTTAGCATCTTTTGGTAAGTTAGTCGAATTTGACAGGTTGTAGATGGGATAACAAGAACATTGAATGCCTAGTCTTTGATATGAATATTTCATTGAAAGATGTTTTTTCCACTGAATAGATGTATTCTATGAATTGATGTACAAATATTGGAAAGGCAACTTAAATTCTTCTTCATATGGCTGACAGTTTAATTCTTAGCTTTCAGGACCAAGCTTAGCGAGACAATCAGAGTTATCTACAATGGTTGGAAAAAGCAATTGCGGTTTATCTCAATCAAATTATCTTCGCAGAGTAGGGCATCAATTAGTCAGTTCATTTGGTAGATTGTTGTAGAGTTGTGTTTCAACTGGAAATGGACAGTATTTTTTTCTGGATTAAATTATTCTTGTTTGTTCTCTCGGGTACAGCCATGGAATTCTTACAATACGGCGAGCAATTTTATTTGAAATATTCAGTGTGGACCTGCCTATTTTAGTTTGTTTTTGGCATAGAGATGCCTATTAGTTTGTATTCCGGTTTAAACTTTCTTATCACAGACATAATGAAGTACTGACGTGCATGATTTACAATAAGACAGAGCGGTATTATACTACAAAAAAAAACGTTGGCAACTGTGCTTTGTTATTAGTATGTATTCCATATCGCCAAGGAATAACTAGTCAAAGCATGTTTGATTACTTGCTGAAAATCCGATTGAAGAGCCTGGAGTTTCTCAAGTCGGTATTCAAACTGGGATTGACAGAGTCAGATCCAAGGGCATCAAGAGACCAACAAGGATGCTGGCCAGAGTTCAAAAAGAATGGGGTCTGGGTAGTAGAGGCATGTACTGAGTTATTATAGGCAAACTCACTAATGGAAGCCAATCGACCCAATCACCCCGCTGATAATTGATAAAACACCTAAGATACTGCTTCAAAGTCTGATTAGTGTGCTCTGCTTGCCCATTACTTTCCAGATGATGATCAGATGTCGAAGAGAGGCCGATATGTAATAGCTCCATAAGTCTCTTCCAAAAGCCTGCGACGAACTGAGGTCCTCGACCACTGACAACATTGTCTGACAATTCATGAAGCTGACTACTTCACGAAGAAAGAGATTAGTTGCACCTTTGCTAGTAAGGGTGACGTTGCAAGAGATAAAATGAGCCATATTGGAGAAGCGATCAACAACAACCATGATGGCATCATGATCCCGAGTGAGTGGCGATTCTGGAATGAAATACACAGAGATACTCTTCCAAGGTCCATCTGGAATAGGCAGTGGCTAAAGAAGACCATGAAGAAGATGTCTCGATGTTATGTCATGGGCAGTATTACACAGCCTCTTCAATACGCATATAACCCACGACATCCGAGCTTTCACTGGACAAATTAGCTATCCCCTTCCAACAGCCCAAGCACTCGTGCAATCAGCAAAATCGCTCTGTGACTCCTTCAGAGCATCCAGATCTGTCAAAACATATTGCTCCCTCCTTCTCTGCTCTCCTTCTTGATTTGTCTTCGCTTGTATCAGGACTTCTACCCCTGCACTGTACCAAATCAGCGCTCCACCCTCCTGCTCCACAAGTTCTGCCTCCTCGTCTCTCGTTGGTTGCGCCTATCTCTATTCCTTAATCCGTCCGGATCCCCACACACAGATCCAATCTTTCGCGTAGCAATTCTGCTTCCGTAATGGTCTGTCTCAGTTCCAACGGAGAACTGGTGTCTTTATCTTTGCCTCCACACATTTTAGTCCTTTTAGTGCTTTGTTGCTTTCACATGACACGTGCCCACCTTGACACGTGTGTAAAGGCTACACACTCTACATACTCTCCCTTAGCCTTTAAAATCCACGACCCCTACTGGGCTTTTGGCCCTTAGCAACTTGGGTTCAGAGAGAGCCTTTGTAAACATGTCAGCTTGTTGGAACTCTGTGGGAATAGGCCACATCTATTTCTCCCCTTTCCACTTCATCTCGTATAAAATGATGGTGTATCTCAATGTGCTTGGTTCGTGAACGATGGACCGTGTTTCTTGTCATTGCCACACCAGTTTTCCAACTCCTTGAGCATTTTACGTAACCAAATTACTTCAGAGGCTACCTGTGATACTGCCACATATTCCGCTTCTGCGCTAGACTTAGCCACGCATTCTTGTATTTTACAGCCCCGGGATATTGCTGCATTACCTAGTTTGCATACAAAGCCTGAAGTTGATTTTCTATCATCTAGATCTCCTCCCCAGTCTGCATCGACATAGCTTGTTAAGTTCATCTCTTTACTCTTTGTGAAGCAAATGCCATGACGCAAAGTACCCTTCAGATATCTCAAAACCCTTTTCGCCGCTATCCAATGCTCTCTTCCTGGATTATTGCAAAAACGATTGAGCAAGTTTACTTCATAGGTGATATCCGGCCTTGTACTATTAGCAATGTGTAACAGTGAGCCTATCAGCGCACGATATGGCACCCTTTCCATTTCCCTTTATTCAAACAGATTTTTCGGGCCCATCTTACTACAAATCTTCATGCCTGGCAACGCTATCAAGGTTCTCAGACTAGTCACCTTGAATATAGATGAGAAAGTATCCATATAATCTACTCCTTCCTTTATGTATCGTTTTGCCACTAATGGAGCTTTATACCTCTCTATCGATCCATCGGCATTTCTCTTTATTTTAAAGAGCCACTTACTGCCAACCACATTTTTGCACTTCGGACGTGGCACCAACTCATATGTTCCAGTTTCTTTAAATGACTTCAACTCATTTGGATAGCCTCCTTCCATTTGAGAGAATCTGGTCCCATCAATGCTTGCTCTACCGACCTGGGCTCCACCACACAAGATATTATCTTCGGCTTTGGAACTCTTTTGGTTCTACCATAAAGATCTGCATCAAAGGGCAGTTCAGCTTTAAGACGTTCCACTTCTTTGCGATGTGTGTATCTCCCCCTCCACCTTCAATGTCTTCCTGTCTTCCCTCATGCATCTCTTCTTGCGCATCTGGCGCACTATCAGCTTCTGGAACCTCATGCACCTCCTCGTGCTCTGCCTCCGGTATATGCGGCGCACTGCCGACCTCTATAGTCTCATGCACCTCATCCGGTTCGACATCTGAATCATCACTCATCACTACATTCGGTTCCTCTGCTATTTTCTCCTTGTCATTTTTTGCATCCTCCTCAAGATCGTCTACCGGCATCCATTTTTGTGATGCTCCCCGGTACTATACGATGCTCCCATCGTATAAATATGGGAAATTTCCCTTTTCAGGAGCTCAATACTGAGTCGGGCCCTCTGTATACCCTGGACTACTCTAGAGGTGTAAGCACCCGAAGGAAGGACACAAGGTGTCATTGGCCTCTCGTTCCTTCAGTGGGATATCCTAAATAGCGGAAGCGTACATACATGTTAGCACAAGCACAAATATCAATATGCCACCTCAAGGGGTGG
>JAANSK020276014.1:0-11302 GCA_011763485.2 Isoetes engelmannii
ATTTCTGGACTGTCAAGTGGGCCTCCGCGCGGCCCAGAAATTCTCCTAAAAGGCCTTGCTCCTATACAAAAGGAACAACAAACACAAGTGAAGCAACAACACAGCATTCCGGCAATTTTAGGGCTACATAGAAGACTCTGCTCCAGTAACGTCAAGCTAACCGGGTCTACCTTCTTGCTCTTCACCGATGATTGGGCCTGCACAAAACCTGGAGAAACCAGTTAGCTTAGCTTGACGTTGGAGAAGGGAAGGGGGTCAGCCATTCTTGCTGCCCCCTCCACCTGCTAAATCCGGTCCCGCCTAAACGGCACTCCCGGATTTAGCAGGTGGAGGGGGTAGCAAGAATGGCTTCCCCCCTTCCCTTCCCCCTATACTTCGTCGTTAAGCTTTCCAAGATCAACTTCAAATAAAAACGAATGGGATAAACTAAATCTGGCATCTTGGATCTGCCATAGCCAAAGCCAAAGCCAAAGCCATAACCAAATCCAAGCTGTGGTCCGGCAGGCTGCGGGACACAGGATAGGTGCACAACTCCTTGTTCTAATGTGGCAATTCAGTTTCCTCCATACCCGAGTTTCTGAAAAGATATAGCGAGAATAACTTTGTCGAGAATGTCTGGAAGTATGCCAATTCCAGTGGTTTGCTCAGATTCAGTTGGTTCGGAACTTGTTTGGATGCCTGGACACATCTTCTCCATGTTCTAGTGCGTGTGGCGTTGTGGAGTCTAAAAAACGTAGAAATGCTGGAAATGTTCAACAGATACTTGGTGTTTCTAGTCATTGATCCTCCAGCTTCTGCATGTTTTGAAGCAGACTTGCATGACGAATTATGTTCTACTTCTGACAGTTTAGAAGTTAGTCTTGCTACCCCTTTTAGTCCAGGTAAATTCAACACTAGAAACAATTTTTGTATTGTTTCTCAACGTTTTTAGTCGATTTTCCACACAACCTTTCATCTTTTTTCTTTAGTATTTGCACATTTTGGTTAGATCTGTGACAGCTTCATGCAATTTTTTGTTGGTCGTATTATGTTTTCAGGCTTGAATATGGCATTGGTTTCTTAAGTTGTGGCCTTTGTAGGTCTCCAAGCCCTTCATGCAGATGATATGGTCAGTGACACTCAAATTTTGATGGTGTTTTTTTTTCACCTCTGTATATTTGCAAAGTGTAGTATGCCTCACTACATGATGTGGCATTCTTCAATTTGCCAAATCCTTTGCAAAATGTTGTGACATAGAATTCAATTGTTTTTGGACATGTACATCACGGCAAGTTAGAAGAAGCCGAGAAGCTATTTCAACAAATGACAGAGCGCAGTTTAGTTTCATAGAATTCTACTACTGCATCATATGCATAGCATGGGTTGGGAAAGCATGCCCTTTGTAACTTCCAACTAATGCAAGCAGAAGGTTTTTTGTTGCCAAACACCATTACATGTGCCACTCATGCTGCACTAGCAGGAAGCAAACAGATGCAGGCCCTTCTCATTAAGAATAAATCCTCTTTGAATGCTGTCACTGGAATCCGAAAATGCTCTCTGAACATGTATGGTTTCTTGGATCAGCTATAATTGCAGTTTATGCGCAGCATGGCCTATCTTCCAACAATACCTAAGCAGAATGAGATTCCATGGCATGAGAATGATGAGCTCCATATCTGCAGCAATGGAGTTGAGACTATCACCTTTCTGCCATGGAAAAGTTCGACAATTTCATAGACCATCCCAAGGCGCATTTCCTATTTATTAGCAGCAGATGCATGTGCAGACTCAGTTGCAGGGGCAGAGCGAGAGATGACAGGAGCGGAGGCAGCATGTGACTGAGGGACAGTTACAGTTGAGGCAGTAGAACGGGGCGTGGAGCTGGAGTGGGCGGGGTAGAAACGCGATCAGAGGATGTAGGAATTTCGGTTGAATGGCCCTGAGTGTTTATCGCACCATTCAGGAGGCAAAAAATGCACATCTTGCCTCGGAGTAGTCCTGCAGCTCCTTCTTGATGGTGGATGTGCTTGACCTTGGCAAGCTCACTCTTGCGGGACTCTTGTTGCTCGGGATATGACTTCTTAAACACCTCCACGACTCCTTGCCTCTACAAGCAGGTCCACAACTATTGCTCTGTTCTCGCTATCTGCTTCTCCCTAATGGCCGCATCATATACCTTTTTTAAATTCAAAACCGCCTTTACTATTCGATGCCTTCCTTGCCCTTCGTTGACTTTTTGGAAAGATATCTTCTTAAAAATAACATTTGCCTTTATACATTATATGTAGTTGCTGCTTCGCGAATTTTGTAAAGGCATTCGACATTGTGTCTAAGGCGAAGGTGTGGGAGAGATTATCTAATATTCGCATCCCATAAAAACTGCAAAATGCAGTATAAAAGGTTGTATGAGACGGTAAAGACTCGAATGCCTCCATCATGCCACCCTATCAACAGTGTGGGGGAGTGCACCAGGGATGTCCACTTTCCCCACGCTATTTGGACTGCATATAGATCAGCTAAAGGAATGGCTTATCCAACATGGTGGGGGAGGGGCTCGGCTCGCTAATTGCATCATTAGGCAGTTGATTATGCAGATGATGTGGACCTGTTAGCTGATACCTTAGCAATGCAGCAGCATCTGGATGCACAGAGCGCTTTCTGTAAGGACACTAGAATGTGGGTCAACTTGGAAAAGACCAAGACACTCCTCATATCATCTTCTAGACAACACCAACAACTTCACTTTATTTATCATCGTCAAAACATAGAGGTGGTACAAACATGCATATATCTTGGAGTAGAGTTCATTACGGTCACATACTTGGACAATCCTACAATGAGCGACTGCAGGTTGGAAGGCACTCTATGCAATGTAGATCAATTGGCACAAAGCAGAGGCCTACGATTGGTCCCATCAGGCACACTTGTTCAGGGTTATGGAACCAACCCTTTTATATGGAGTTGAAGCATAGAAGGCAGTTGTATCCCTTGCCTCCTGAGGGTGTTTTCTATAAGGCACTTGATCGTTCAAATGATTTTATACAGGCTGGCCTACAAGTTGTTAAGATTAATCCCAATGTTCATTTGCAGCGTGTTCAAAATCTTGTGCCTCATGCACTTGTTTGCCATTTCATTGGGAAGTTGCTTGATCTCAAGAGAATTGGAGATTTTAGCTAAAACATCATCTACATAGATTGGGTCTTCCTCATTGTGCATTTTTGAAGGTATTGAATAAAAATAGTTTTTGCTATTCATGTTTGTCACATCAGTTGCAGTTAACAGGCTTGTATAACATGGCATTGATCCTCTTTGAGGCCAAGTAAGTCTGGTGTATTGTGCATTCCTCGTTGGTTTGTATTGGAAGATTTTCCACTTGAATTGCAAATTCCTTATTTTATGATTGCTATTGCAAATGGATTAGGTGTGCGTCTTGCCCATTCTATTGTTAATGGTCCTCAAGTTTGTTTATCTGTTTCCACTTGTTCTATTTCTCAGTCAGTGGTGGTTAAGAGCAGTCCTCTTTTCTTCAAATACAAACTCCATCTGCTTAATGGGGTAAAGTTTTCCAAGATATTTTCCAGTATTGAGGCGTTTGCTACTTATAGATCTCGGCAGACTTCTGTCTTTGCTTGCTTTTACGCCATGTCAGGTAGCAGCCTCTGCAATCGGATGGCCTTCTTTATCATCTTCTTCTCCGTCTACTTCTGAACTAGTTAATTCACCAGTATTACCGTCTCTTGTGTCCTTCCTCAAGCTGTTTCTGCACCACCGTCTCCTTCTAGTTCATCTCCCTCTCCACTTATGTCATCGTGCCCTCCTAGTGAGGAGCAACATTCTTGTCTTCAAGATATGGCTCGCAAACAGGAACTCTTGGAAGAAGGATGGTCTTCTCCACGTGTAGAGAAGATTGTACCTGCAGGAATAGTTCAGCTCCTTTGATTCATGTATGTAGCTCCAGTATCTGCTACTATTGTTACAATGGATGTTCCTCCACATGATCCAATGGCATTGATATACCAGAAGGCAAATGCACTTGCTGTTTGTGATTCTATAAATGTGGAACTTCGGCTGGGTTAAGTTTATTCATATTGCTCTCGATTTAAGTATCGGATTGGAATTCGCGTGCAAGACGAGCATCCATCCATTGCATACATCGCATCCATGCATTGCATGTATCGCATGCATGCATGCATCATGCATCGCATGCATTTTTGGGCCGCTAATCCGGTGGGGAGATTCCTATTTATTGCAAAATTCTTCATCAGCTTCTCATTGGTGCTTTCTCATCTCTCAACAGTACTGTTAATTCCCACCCTCCTTCCCTTAAAATTTGTATATTCATGTAAATTTTGTTTTTTAATTGTCGCATAGCACGTGTGACCAGCCCTTCGCTTTTCGAGGTTTTTGTGGCGTGGCACGCCTGAATAGCCCTTCGCTTTCGAGGTGTTGTTTTCTTATCATTGTGTTCTAGTGTTGACGATGTGCAGCAGGTACAGTGGGATGCGCGACTCCAGTTTCTCCTTGCATGGGAATTTTTCATGAGCATTTTTAGGAGCCGTGCATTTTGTCAAGCCCTTTGTTGAGGGCTTATTGCTAGGGTTTTTCCTTGAAAATTCAAAAAGGCAAGGTTTTTTAATCTCCGTGATAAGATCTCGACGGGTACACTAGCCAACATTGTATAGAAATTTAAATTTTGGGGTGGTCTAGGTGATATAACTAGATATTCCCTGTGATTAGCAGGCTTGCCTAACCTGAGGTGCCCATTTTGGTGCAATTCTAAACTGTCCACGTGAATAGCCACGTCATCTAAAATTGATTTAGGTCGTTGGATCTTGTAATTTCGAATCCAAGGGCCAGTGAAAATAGAAAATGCTTGAAAATTCTCCAATCCGCTCCTCCCCACTACCGCGACTACTCCGGCTCTGCTGCTTTCTCCACTCCTTCCGTCACCAAAATATTGAAGAATGAAAGCCAAAAGGAGTTCACCCTTGGCCGATTTGTTCCTTGGTTTTCTATTCCTACTTGATACAAATTTATCATGGGTTTTCCTCTGCAAAATGATGCCAGAAGGGCGTGCCCTTACCTTGCCGTCCGATAACATCTGGGGTTTAACTGCAACGGTTTGTAGCATCATCAGACCAATGGAGAATATAAGAGATATTTTTGATGAGCGTTATAGAAACTTATATGATTCTTGTGTAAGCCATGTTTTACAAGAGCCTGCAGTATTTCAGAATTGTGCTGCTTCAACTGTTATTGATTATAGTGTTGCACAAGAAAACAAAGAATCCAGTCCCATTCCTGCATGTCCAGAAGACGACAAATTTTCTGTCCATGTCCAAAGCTGTTAAAATTATACAATAGCAATGGGACGAACATGTCTCTTAAGGTATGTAATAGGGTAGAAAATGGTAGCAATTGTACGCATGTTTATGTAACAAGCAACAGGGAAGGGGACTTGGATAATACTCATAATATTAGGTTAAAAGCAGCCAAGGAAGGGAACATGTAGGAATCACAAATTGCAACGAGGAACAGGTGAGCTATGAATGAAATGCCTGAGTTACCGAAAGAACAGCTCTTTTTTCCTCATCTTCTCCGCCCAGATAAGAACTAGCAATCCTCGATTGTCTTCTATCATCTTGCAATGCTTATGCAAGTTTATAGAGCTGTCTACCACGGCAATCTGATGGGTTTTATCCTCATTTTCTTGAAATATCATGGCTAGCTATTATAGCTTGGATGCATGTGTAGGCAGAAAAAAGCGTAGAAAAAAGCATAATATTGCGTCTAGTGCAGAACGTGGAGCAATTTCCAACCTTGTTAAGGGTGGAAGGACTGTGCATATGCCTGTATTCTTTGTGAGCATATGCTCTACATTTCTTTTGCAAAAAGACTTTGCTCCCACAAAGTAAAAAGAAAATAACTTTATGCTTATATATTGTTGGATGTTTTTGTAACAAAAGTGTTGCAGCATAGTCATATAGCAGACCGATTTACTCCAAAATCCGAATCTGGTTCATGCTACAAACAGATAAGGTTCTTTCTTTAAATAGAAAATGGATGATTTTGATTACAAACAGATGTTACAGCATGCGTGGGAAGCTTAGCTACAAAGATTACTAGGGCGAAATGCTAGGGCTATTTTGCCAAGCATACAGTTTCCTCTATCTCATTCCAGTTCTAAAATACATATGGCAGAGCTTATGGCTATGATTGTGGCAGAGCTTGCTCAAAAATGTTGTTTCCAATCCGACAGATTATGATCTTATGGCAGCAAAAATCACGCTGGTTGGATCAGTTCATGTACTACTGCTGTAAATTATGCCGCGTCCCATAATGCTAAGAACGATCTACTATGGTAATATTTCTAACCAGTTTAACATTGATTTAGATTGTTATAAACATCGCAGTGTATTTTCTTAAAGATCTCATATTGAAAAGCTGGCTTATGAGTCCTTAAACCAATCTGCTATAAACAGGGGATTCTCATTGGTTGGCAAGTGCAGGCGTAATAAAGCTTGTAAAAGTTTTATTTCACAAGACTTGATATGCTATTGACAACAATCTCTTGCTCTGATGGTGGGAGCTTGGTGCTATCCTTGCAAAGCTAGATTGTAAGTAGAATATTCGGTGGACAAATCTTCTAAGGTCTGATTTCCATTTAAAATTTTACATGGAGATGAAGGTCTTGCAAATGAATGATGCACAAACTTTGTTTATGTAAGCGGTGGTATGCAACCAAAGAAAGCAATAGTTATGTGTATTTTATTTACATGTAGCCATGCCGGTTTGATAGATGAAGGTTGGTGATACGTAGAGGATGTTAAGGAGGAATCTCCTGCCAATGTGAGACATATAAAACAAAATTAGCTATCTGATTGAACTCTTACACTATGTTGGTTACATGGAGGAAGCAGAAATCCTTTTTCAAGAAATTGCATGCCATGTTGGTTACAGGAAGCAAAGTCCGTTTTCAAAAAGTCCTTGCATGATTAAGATTTCCGATGCCTATAAAATGTACAGTGATGTAGAGCTAGCAAACCAATGCTTTGACCAAGTTGTCCAAATACACCACTGTAAAAGTACTAGCTAATATGATAGTTAGTTCTATGGGACTCTAGATTGCAGCATATTTCCAATGTGAAGATTCTAAGAGAGCCATTCAACTCTTTCAACAAATGCTGGTACAAGGAAAAGCAGTGCTACTCTTATCATTGTGATGTATCTCTTTTTGCAAAGGGAAGGTGGTTATGTGCTCCAAACTCCACTTATAGAACCCACGAAATACTCACATCTCATTCATCAATTACCAATCTAGCCAAATGAAAACCTATACATAGCAAATAAACAACTGCAAACAAATATGCTCGTGAAAACCTATATTCAAACATTTGACACACAACTTTTTTATGTAGAAAATAAGTTTTTTTATAACACATGTTGTAGGCATGCAACACTTTTTGACCATGCACATGTCGTACAATCTTTAGCATGCTAATCTGAGAGGTTTATACAAAGCAAATTTGTGTACATTAATTGCGCAAGGAACAAGACAAAAGGTAGCAAATCAAAGACTGGGATGCTACGAGATGCTATGTCCAGTACAATCATGCAAAGTCTAATCTTCATGTGCTAGCGTCTTAATTAAAATCATGCTTGAAGCTCTAGGTCTAACAACATGGTGGATGCATGCCGAGCTCCCATTGGGTTTTTCTTTCTAACTCCTCTTGCCTTCTTTTCTTTTACTTTTCTTTCAATTCACTCTCTTCCCTTTCCTTTGTATATTCTTTTCCATTCTCCCTCTCCCTTTCCCTTAACTATCCTTCTTCTTTTCTTTCAATTCAAAATTTCCTTTCCTTTGAGGATTCCTCCCAAACCCCTCTTTCTGCAAAACCCTCATACAAAAAGTCCATTGCCCCAAGCCTGCCCTACTGATAGTTTTCCTTTTTTTTGTGGGTAGCTTGCAAATGTGCAGCTACCAACTCGAGAATGAAAATATGTATATTATTTTCCTCTTTGTTGTGAGAAGAAAGTAGTTTGGCTTACATTATGTTATCATGCTTAGACGTGTGGCTTTGCTCAGTTAGGTCTATTTATCCACTGGGTTTTTGATTCTGTCTTTGCATTGTATCATATATTGTTTGAGAGTGATTAATAAAGTTCAACGTCCTTCAAAAAAAAAAATCCCTTGCCACTTGGATAATTTGGAACGCGTACCTTTTTTACTCGGAGTCAAGTCGAGGTTTCGTACACGATTCTCCTCCAAGGAACAAGATTCTTGTATCTACATTGGCTCGCTTTGGAACGACATATATTCTATTGCCAGAAGGTGATAAACATGAGATACACATGCCTTTCAAATCTGGCTTACACATTGGCCATGGGTCCCCAACATCTAAAGCTTTGTTGGAAGGAGAAACATGCATATTGGTTCTTTGATATGGTGGTGCTCGGGGGAGAGCGAGAGAATGAGAAAGAAAGATATTGGCTATGCCTAACGTTGGTGTTGTGTAGGCTGAGATCAAATGCCTATCAAAATTAGGATGACGGATCATGTCGACCTCTACCTCTATAGCTGCAGTTCTGTTGCTGTACCTTTGCCTATGGTAGCCTCTACCCCTTGCAGGTCACCAGACACCATTGCACAAGTCACAGGTGTTCGTTTTTCAGAGTAGTTGTGCAAAGGATTGTCATCTCCGGCCACATATGCCCGTGTGTCAGAGGCTATATCCACCATGGTGGATAATAATCAGAAGGAGGTGGCGTCCTATCTTCAGCAATTGCATGCTAAGCAGGATTCCATGGATGCCCAACTCTCACCAGAGGAGATTTTCTATGAAATGCATGAGTGTCGGTCAGCCTTTGAGCGTCTTGGTTCACCAGTCGTGTAGATTAGTCACGAGACCCATCGGCGTCATGTGGAGCAGCTTGTCGCATGCTCAGTGGTTTGCCACTTTACGGTTCCATTTCTTGACTTGAAACGTATGGGGTCGTGGTTGTCCGGGCATCTTCGTAAGTTGGACCTTCCAGCCTATCAATCCATCAAGTTGGTAGCAAAAGATCAACGGTGTTTCCTTCTCATGTTTGGTTCGCCTGAACCAGCCGCCCAACTTATTGAACGTGGTGTTGACCCACTGTGGAGGCACTTTCTTTTGTATGAGCAGTCTGGTTCCTTTACAGGCAAACCAGAGGCTCTGCATGTCCCTTTTTTGGATCTCCATTGAGGATTTCCCTCCAAAGATGCAAGACTTGGAGTTCATTTCAGCTATTGCAAATGAGATTGGGCTACATCTTCAACACTCAATCATGAATGGCATTACCAAGATCTGCGTTGCAAGGCCCATTGATCGTGACCTTCCAGAGACGGTTGTTGTACAGAGTGGAACCATGTTTTTTCCTTTCAAGTTGCGCTTACTGAATGGCCCAGAGCTGGCTCTTATGTTCCCTGAGGCTCCCGCCTTTAACCAGTACCGCAGACCTCTTGCACCCCAGTCAGCTCCTGCATTTGTTGCTCCTCGTGCTGCTGCTGCTCCCTCCATGCCTATGGATATCACTCAGCCGCTTCTGGACTCCACTGCTGGTCCGGCCGCAATTCCTTTGCCGCCTGTTCCTGACCAGCGTACACAAGAATTGGCAGAGATTCAAAGGAGGCAAGAGCAAACAGAAGAGGCTCGTAGTCAGTATATGGATATCGATCATCGAGGTGTCCATCCTCCACCTAAACATCCATCCGCTTTTCGCCAACCCCACAAGCTGGCCAAGGGTTTTAGCTCTACAGTGCCTCAGCCTCTGCCACAACATGATTCGAGGGTTACCTCTCCTCCCATGAGTCCCCGTCATGGTCATTTCTCCCCACTTCAATGGGTTGACATGGTTGAAATGGCTGAGGCAAGGCATCAAGCAGAGAAGACTATTGCTGCCACTCTGGAGGTACCGAACCAAGAGGTGGCCTCAAAGTCCTCTGAGACACCAATGGTCTCATCTCTATTGACTCCCTCACAAGGTCAATGCGGTTAGTTTCATGGAATGTGCAGGGGGTAGCCTCTTCCCCCCTTAAGAGGAGTCGAATCTCTTTCTACTTATCTAGATTGGATGCTCAATTTGTGTGTCTCCAAGAGCACATGTGTCGCAAGGGAGACGTTTCAAAGCTTGCTGACATGATTGGTCGGCGTTTTAATGTCCTTGTTGCGGCAGCTGATTCTGCTAGCGCAGGGGTGGTGATAGCATGGCTTCCTTCCCTGCCAGTCATCCTCACTCAGGCGGATCAGTTTGATCGTTGGGCTCTGATTGTGTAGCAGGAACATGGTGTCAAGCATGGATTGATTAATGTTTATGCTCACAACAGGCCAACTCAGAGAGCTTCATTGTGGGATTCCTTGCAATGTAAATTGCTCAGTGACATTTCCTGGATTTTCGTTGGAGATTTCAATATGGTGGAAGTGGAGTCCGATCGGCTGGGGGCTACGTCGGCAGTGGTGTCTTAAATGCCAGCAGTGGCTCCGTCTACTCCACGACTGCAACTTCTCAGATATTGATGGCGAAGGTGTTTTTTCTTGGTGCAATGGTCATGTTGGTGGGGGTCGTGCAAGCTCTCGGCTAGATAGAGCTTACTGGAATGCAGCTGGAGCTGTGGCATTTCCAGGTCTCTTTCGGTCCTGCCTCAGAGACAACTCAGTTTCAGCCATCATCCACAATTCCTCTCAGATGAATCCCTGCAGTAGCGGCGTCCGGGCCGGATTCTGCTTTCGTTTGAATGTAAAGTTCTTGAAGGATGCTCACTTTCAGGAGGCTTGCAAGAGCATTTGGAAAACTGCCTTCGGACGACGTCGAGGGATGGCTGGCATAGTCGATGCACTTGTAGCAGTCAAAAGTTTTGCGAAGCAGTGGGACCGAGAGTCTGCAGCAACAGGTCGAGCTTTGCTGGACACCTTGTATCAGGACATTCTTCAGTCCCGACAGGGACTTCTTCCAGGAGTTCATGAACGAGACATTTTGGCACAGATCCAAGCTTTAGAAGAGGAGCAAATCCAACAGGCGAAGGCGAAGGCAGGCCTGCAGTGGTTTCGTGATGGAGATCGTTGTACGGGATTTTTTTTTTCGAGCAGCTAAGAGGCGTTGTATGATGTCAACCATGTCCTCATTGAGTCTTCCAGATGGCTCGGTGCTCACAGAACCAGCAGAGCTCAAGCAACATCTACACAATCACTTCCAGACCTTCTTTGTTGAGATACATCTTCCCTTCGAGTCACAGATGCGAGATGCAGTTTTATCCAGAATCTCCCCCATCATTTCTGAGGAGCAGCGCGTTTCAATAGAGGCG
>JAANSK020276025.1:0-11302 GCA_011763485.2 Isoetes engelmannii
TATTGTCCACGGAGGCCAATTGGCCTATGGGACCTGTACAAGAGGAGCAGCATGCCCATTACGGCCCGGATGAAAAACCCACATGGGAAAAACCGTGGCCGTAATGGTCATGCTGGTATACAAAACCACAGCATTACGAGTGACCCGGACAAAGCTGTTGTCGTTCGTCCATCACCTCCTGGATGTAAGATCCAAGAGTTCCCACGACATTGGTGTCAGGAGATGTAGTGCCTGGCTTCGTATCTCCAACTGCGGGCACCGTTCCCGAATTTGCTCATAAGCGAGGCAAGTTTGTAAGGCATGTTGTCCGTCCTCTATGATATCCTGGCGGCAGCTCCGACATGTTCTACTCTCACGTGCTTCCCTTGTCCATCGCCCTGTCTCAATGTGGAGGTGGTGGCCCCCTGTGCGGATGGAGGCGATCAGCCTACGCTTCTTCATAGAAAGAGAGGGGGGTACCGGTGAGCAGGTACTGCTGGGGGCCTCGGGCGGGCGTGGGATTAACCTGCTGTCTGTAGTGCTCAAGTTTGACCTGTGACAGGGCCTCACTGTCCCAGAGTTTACCAAGGAAGCAGGTGTCAAGGTAGGTCTTCAGCTCTTCATGTTCCTGCTTCATGCACGCACCTCTGTGGCTGGACGTTCCATTGGGATAGCCACTATGCATGTTTCTCTTTCCAGCAGGTTTTAAGGCGTTGAGGGCCCCGTACCAGTGCTAAGGCTATTCGCGGTAACCGTTCTTCATCCATGTGAGCCACTTTCTGGAAGTACAGGATGTGACGGCAGATTGCCGCCCTCTGCAGCGGGAGGAAACCTGTTTCCTGGAGCAGTATCTGGTACGGGATTGTCTGTTTCACTCCAAGGGCGCATGCCAAGAAAGCCTTTTGCACTAGTTCCAAGTCAGCCCAGATGGTGGCGGAGACAACGGGCCTCCAGACTTCCACTCCATACAAGGGGACTGGCTCCCAATGAAGAGGCGTGCCTGGTGCTCCCAAGCGTAGAGCTCCGCCTGGTAACTACTGTTCTGCATGGCGTGCAACGCCTTCCAGCTGGCAACCACCCGCAGTCGAATGCAGCTATCCCAATGCATAGAAGTGGAGAACTCAATGCCCAAGTATTTGTAGGTGGGTGCAACCTCCACATGATCCCCCTGGTACGTGAAGGAGGGAATCTTTGGGTGCCTAGAAGATGAGATCAGCAGGACTTTGGTCTTTGCGAGGTTCACCCGCATGCCGGTGTGCTGGCAGAATGTGGTCAGCGCGTCCAGATGGCGTTGCATGTCCTCCGCTGTGTGTGCCAGGAGGTCAACATCATCGACGTAGATCAAACTGTCTGATAATATGATGCATCAACGGGGCACCCATTCCGCCGTGCTGGGCCATCCACTGCTCCAACTGATCTATATAGAGCCCGAACAATGTAAAGAGGGCAGCCCTGTCGTACCCCAATACTGCTGGTCACTGATTGTCCGGAGGGTGTGAGGCGCCCACAACACGCCTCATACAACCTGTAGGCTGCATTCCGCAAATCCAGCGGTGTGCCGAGCTCCTGCAGTCTGTCCCACAACTTGCCTCAAGGCACGGTGTCGAAGGCCTTTGCGAAGTCCACGAAGCAGCAGTACAGCACCTGGCGTCGATTCCTGCTCTCTTCAATGATTGCCCATAGGGCAAACAGATGATCGATGGTGGAATGCCTGAGGCGGAAGCCCGCCTGGGTGAGGGCCCGGACCCCCGTGGCCTCTACCCAGGTCGTTGTGCATTGCTCAATTATTTTAGCCAGGAGTTTCGCAAACACCGAGCTCACCATTATAGTGTGATAGTTAGTCGGGTAGTTTGGGTCGCCGGCCTTGTATATGGGACCACTCTGTTGTAAGTCCATTGCGGTGGGAGGCCTTCCCACAATGCGCGATTCAGCATAGCTACCAGAATCGGCAGTTTTGCTTGCCCGGCCCATTTGCGGAGCTCTGCTTGCATACCATCCAAGTCTGCTGCTTTTTCGTTGGTCAGGCGCTGAAGGCCCATTATCACATCGATCTCCGCGATGTTCAAGGGCAAGCCCTCCTGTGGAGGTACCGGCGTCTATCTGACCTGAGGATCATATAGTTGTTGCAAATACTGGATACATTGTTCCGCAGTGATGTCTCCTTCTGGATGGCGCGTTTTTCTAAGCACCTATTGCCAAAATTTCCTGGGGTGGCAGTCTAGGAGCCCAAATGTCTGGCTCTATCTCTCTGCCAGATACGCGGCCTTCTTATTCTTGAGTTGTCTATGGTACTGAGAGATAGCCTGGGGGTGTTGGATAGGATCTGTGACGCGCCGGAGCTGACGCTTCATTTCACGGCATTCGTCGTCGAACCAACGGTTGCGGGGGAAAGTGGAAGTGTCGCCTGCCCTGTGCGACCATCCCCTACTGAAGAATGCGTCTGTAGCCTCCGTGAGCACCTGGATCAGTCGGGTGGTCTGCTGCTCCAATGTGGGGAGCCGCAGTATCTCCGTCAGGCCCTGTTCGACTGATCGGGCATAGTTGTCTGCTCTCTCGTAGTCCAGGCGTAGTCTCGGATGCGGAGGCTTCGAAGGCACGATCGACTGATGTGTCAGGATAGCCACGCTGAAGAGGAGGGGTCGGTGGTCGGAGTCCACCTCCTCGTCGCCGAACGCAGTTCCCACGTCCAACAGCGTGAGGAGGTGCAAGTGTTGCTCCTCCATGAGGACATAGTCGACCACACTGCGGCTGGTTCTCCTGCCGGCAGGTGTATTGGCCGGATGACGACCACTAGCCCAAGCCATTGCAGATTACGAGATCAAAAATACTCTGGAGCTGGAGGAGCTCCATATGCTTGGGACTTAATATAGTCATAAGGTGAGATAAGGTTATATAATTTAACCATATGAATCTCTGGAGAGTATTCACATCATAAAAGCATAATCATATCACTTGGGATGTTATAGGAAACATAAGTTATGGGATTCCATAGTAGATGACTATGGTAATGATAAAACCCTGCCACACGAGCCACACGAGACGTAAAACATTATCTTCTCCCCCAAGCAAAAAAGGCAACCAAAGTCGTAACATGACAGACAATTGCTTTATAAATGGGCAAATTACCAAAATAGACTTAATGTTTCACGAAATTCCCAGATTAGGCCTCGTCTAATTTGGGACGTCCAATTTCGTGTGGTCTTCCCACCAAAAGGAGATCTATTTTGGGAATTTTTAAAGCACGAGGCCTAATCTGAAAATTTCGTGAAACATTAAGCCTATTTTAGTAATTTGCCCTTTCTAAATTTACTCAAATTAAATATTTCCAACCATTTTTTTCAAATTTGGCAAAAATTGAAGTTACCTTTAATGTGGTGATGTGGCACAATCCCAACGGCTGATGATTTTATCAGATTCTGGCCTGATCCACATTATGGGTAACTTTATTTTAAGTCCCGCTTAAATATTTGCATGTTTGAAGGATGTTCGATAAGAAGCACGTATGAACGTAGAAATGGAGGTGGAGATCAAACGAGACAAAAATGTGGCCCCAACAATCCCTTTTTCGATTCTTTCTGTTATTCTGTTCTTCAAATTTGCATTTGTTATCGTCCTGTTGCAGAGTTGCAGTTGCTTTGATCGTCAGTAGAGTTCTCCTTTGAGCTTCTGGAAGTACCCATGTCGATAATTGCCGCCCTGTAATTCTCGTCGCAAATTTTCAGAAGAAAATGGCCTCCCCTCGTAGAGGAAAGATCAAAGCTGCCATTTTGGCAGGCTTATGGAATCCTGCTGCTGCTTTCATCACAAAACTGGGAAAGGTTGTTGCCTGTTTCCAGATGATGAGCTTTTGATTCTATATTCCACTGGAGCATCATGAAATTGGTTATGGTGGCTTCTATTGAAAGCAATAAAGGGATTTTAATTCAGTAAGATGCATTGAGTTAAACTTTCGTCTAACCATATCAAGTTATCAATCGTTTGTTTGAGCCTTTTCCTCTGAGAAACCAGTGCTTAATACTCATTAAGCATACTTCTTTTGATCAGGGTTACTGGTTTCATAAGGAATAGTATGCTTCTTTGGTTCTGCACCTCACAAAGTTTGCAAGTATTCTAATATCCTTTTGAACAAGAAAATGTGTCGAACTCGCTGCTGCAAAATTGTAGCAGAAAGATGCTTACTAATTTCTCAGAATTGCTTACCACCTGGTTATCATTCCAGAGAACTGATCTTTCATTTTCCTTTATGACTGCTGTAAGATTTAGATCGTTTACATGACAACCTGAGTGTTTAATTACCTATGGGGGTTCCCTGCTAAAAGTAAATAAAAAGAACCAGTGTAAGTAGATAGCACGTATGGGTAGTCTAAAAAGAACCAGTATAAGCAGACAACACATAGGGATAATTTAAGACTGTAGGATAGCAAAATAATATACATCTTAGTTACATCATCTGGTTTCACAGATGAATCAAAACAGAGCAGTCAAAAGCTAGAACAGATTAAATGGTACACTGTTCCCCTCTTGTATTTCATTTACGACGAAACTTGCGCAAACTTGAGAAATTCTCCAGAATCTTGTGCAAACTTCATCTGAAGATTATGTTCTTCATCTGAAGTTTGCGCAAGATTCATCTAAAGATTATGCGCAAACTTGAGCCAGTTCTCCAGATGAGGCTGGCTGTGCATTTCCCAGATTATGCTCTTCATCATAAGGAATCTTTCACAACATTTTCCAATTCATTTCCTTTGGAATATGATGGCTTGCTTATATCCTATGCTTAAAAATTTGCCATCTAAAGTCTTCACATCATCAATACCAGGTGTTTACCTATTGTGTAAAGAACTTCAACAGCTTTAATTATGCTCTTCTTGACATGCAGTTGGCACTTTAACAGCAAAATGATTTTGCAATATCATTTTCTCTTGATCTGCTGATGAAAGGTCCTGAAGGAGACCAAGCTAACCTTTTAAGAAAAAGCATAAGCCAATTGCCCAAACCTGGGCAGTTGGGGACTAATTGTCCAAGCATATGTCCTGCGTCAACGCAAAGTACAGATTGATATCATCTGGATCACTGTGCAAGCAAAAGGTAGGAATGCAAGTTTTTGCAAATATTGAAATTATGGACTGCCACAGAGATGCATTTGGTCTTTTAGCTACATTCGACATTCCTACGACAGACAGATGTTTATACTCGTCTTTGTTCTGCAGAAACAATCAACATACCTTAGAAGATGAGATCCTGCAGTTTAACTGTTCAGGTTCATCTGCAACCACGTGGCATCATCCTTTGATATGTTGATCATAAGAGACTTCATGTGCTTAGCCAAAAGTTGATGTTAGTTGAATAGTATTAATTTCACATTTCAAATTCCAAAATTCTTTCTTCAAATGCTAACCAGTATAGTATTAAACACAGAACTACTACTGCCTTTCTGTCTTGCTCAGGATCGGCAACAGCATCAGCTCCAATAAAAGGTCATCCACAACATTGGTGTAGGCTGAAATGACATATTCTAACTATCAGCTAGTTCTATGATATTAATCACACATTCATGTCGCCTGTACGATTCACTTCTTGGATAGAAACAAATTACTCAGTCAACAGCCCGCCGCCCATGATTAGATGCAGAAAACACAGATGATACATAGCAGGGGTAAGATCATTGGATTTCACAGGTTTATTCATGTTGTGCATTGATAAAGAGATAAGATATCCATCACTCATGGTTATCCAGTGCTCTTTTCTGACCTGTTGAAACCATCTTTACAAATGCGATATGTAGCATGTTAATATGGGCATTTCAATAACAGCATTTAATTCATGGCCAATGTCAGCTCATGTACACATGTAGCTCTTTTAGATCTGTCAAGCATAAGCATGAAGGATGATTTAAGCCAAACAACATGCATGAAGGAGGATTAAAGCCAAACAACATGCCTATGTTAACAGTCTAAAAGCAAGGTTATGAAGAAATAGACAAGTCTGATATATATTGGAATCAAGGTTAGTAGGACTTTACACAACATTAAATTTTGTATAAGCAGCAGAGCAAGAAAATCAACCGCGGCATTTCAATAACAGCATTTAATTCATGGCCAATGTCAGCTCATGTACACATGTAGCTCTTTTAGATCTGTCAAGCATAGGCATGAAGGATGATTAAAGCCAAACAACATGCATGAAGGAGGATTCAGTCTAAAAGCAAGTTTATGAAGAAATAGAGCAAGTCTGATATATATTGGAATCAAGGTTAGTAGGACTTTACACAACATTAAATAATGTATAAGTAGCAGAGCAAGAAAATCAACCGCGGCTCTTTAGGGCAGCCAATCTGCGAGTAAGTTCAGCCTCATCGGGCTGAGCCGGGAGAGAGTGGGGCTCCGGAACCTTATGCATTGCAGCCTGAGGCAATAAAACTGTAACCTCCAAACCATAATCATCGGCGACCTGGTGCATCAAACAATTGACATCATCCTCTGGAGTAGACAAAGAAGTGCTGCCGGCCATGGCGCTTTCCACAAATTCCGACTGCACTTCCATATTTACAAACGTCTTCTCAAACTGGTCCATGGTCTGCGAAATCTTTTGCATATTACCAACAGCAAGCGCTCCATCTAAAGCCTTTACAATGCCGGCCATTGATTTGCTGATATTCTGCATCTTATTTTGGGTGCCAAGCCGAGCAATGACCGCATCCAGACGAGACGCAAGCCTCAGATAATTGAGCTGTTCGTTGTGCTTCCTAATTGCATTCTGGGCATAAATCCGAGCCCCATCCATATTTCCCTTCTCAATCGCCTTCTTCACTTTCAGCTTCTCATTTTTCTCCTCTTTCTCGCATTTCTTGGCCTGGCGCACCAAGCTTTTGGACGTGTATTTGAGCTGGAACACCTGATTCAGAAGCTTATCGCCGCCTCCCATTCTCCACACAACACAACAACACAACACACAGCAAAAACAGTCTCTCTTCCTAAAATGCCTTCCTCAAAAACCCTACCGTTGATGTCCAACGGTAAATGCCTTCCTCAAAACCCGACCGTTGATGTCCAACGGTCATTTGCACACACCATCTAGTCGCTGTCTCTTTTATTGGTACTTCTAAGGGTCGGGTCACATGCTGCTGTCGACGGCTTAAGATCCCCGTCAATCATCAAAACTGAAAGGGTCACATGCTGGTTTTTGACAGGGATGAATCCCTGTTGATAGCAGTCCGTTCCACCGGCTTCTGCATCGAATGGAAGCATTGCCGTCAACAGGGATCACCTAGATGATGACACGAATTTTTTTTTTGGACAGTTGGCAACGATCCCTCTGCCGGATCACGAAGATGAGCGCGAAGATGATTGCCGTCCCTCTTTCTTTGCAACGTGGAAGCTTTTTCTTGATAGCAACATGTGACCCCGAGCCAAAAACAGCGTTCCTGTCAACAGGGAAAGATCCTTGTTGAGGGGAAAGATCCTTGTTGACGGGATCATGTGACCCGACTCTAAGCCTGCTTAAGTAATGTGGTTAACATTTATTATTGTCATTTGCTCTTCTAAAGTAGTATTCTAAAGCATTGATAGATTCAAATACAATTGTTTAATCTCTTCAGTAAGCATTAATTTGTAAGCAAAGACAGCTGAAACATACAGACTACAGGGAATGCAGCAATATTAACCAAAAGAAAGGTTAACCAGGTGACCAGAAAAATCAACCAGGTAAGAGGGAGGGATGGCGATGGCGTTGGCTATGGCGCCCGTGGAAGCGTTGTAGTATTTCTGTTGGGGTTTGATTGGCCCTCCAGTTTACTCGGGGAGTAGCTATTCGGCTAGGTCGGCTAGTTCTTTTCAGTTCTGATTAGGTTTCCAGTTTATTCTGGGATTGGTGGCCGGTAGTATCTGTTTGAATCCCCCCCGTTTTCTTTTGGTTCTTGAACAGCCAATCACCGGAAGCCACTCCGTTGCTATTTCTGAGCAAGGAGTGTCGTAGGGAAGAAGCTATATGGGATCTTGGCGGAAGCCAAGATCCCATATAGCTTCTAGGGGGACTTCTAGGAAGAAGACGCACCTGCATCTGCAGAATTTGCAGTCGTTTTTGAGCAGAGGTAAGATCGATTTGGGGTTTTTTTTGGATTCATGGCAACAGTAGCTAGTGCACATAGGCTACCTAGGAATTCTGCTAAAGCAGATATAGAATCAGTTATGCGCAAGAATGCTAACGCAAAGATAGAATCAGTTTCAGTAGTCTTGAAGGTCATGTTTGAAGAGATGCACAAGAATCTATTGCAGGAATCTTGAAGGTCATGTTTGAAGAGATGCACAAGAATCTATTGCAGGAATTATATCAGTTCGGGAAAGATTTGAGGGATGATATAGAACAGTTTATGGGTGAGATCCGGGCAGATATGGCTCAATTTAAAAAAGAATCATTTGAGCGAATAGAAATTGATACATACTCCGTTGCTCAAGACAAACTAGATAAGTTTACGGATCAAGGAGAGCTTCAGTAGAAATTAGATAAACTCTTGGAGAATTATGAATGGAATACCAGAGATTTGAATCTTCGTTTGACTGGATTGCCTGAGGAAAATAAAGAAAACATAGTAATGAAGGTGCAGACTATTGTCAAAGATAAGCTGGGAATTGAAACGCATGGAATTGCTGATGCATTTCGTGTGGGCAAGGAATCAACACAACCTAGGCATGTTGTAGTCAAGTTTCAGAGTAAAGGGCATCGTTTGGCGGTCATGAGAAGACGTATTTTATTAAAGGGGACTAGTATTTGGATAAACGAAGATTCGACAAGAGAGCAATATCAGCAGCATAAGAAAGATCAGGCAAGGTTAAAGGAGGCAAGACGTAATGAACAGAGGGCATATTGGAGGAGTGGAGAAGTGGTGATAGGGGAGAAAGAGAATTGTAGAGTTCAGCCGTTAGTATCAGGAAAATCTGTAGAGACATCTTTGTTTGGTTGTGGTGTTAGGCAGGTCGTTATGGTCAAGATCAATCCCCTGGCGTTGGAGGATGACCCTGGGGAGCGGGTGGATAGAATGTATATTTGGGAGCCGTTTTTGGATGAGTAGAGTGAGTCTGTATGATGCAACGAGATTTGATTTTGTTTGGAGGTATGGAGTGTTGAGATATTTCTGTCCCTTTGGGGCAGTCCATTTCCTTCTCACTCGATTTCTAACTTTATGATTCTTTAATATATTTGAGATTTAGTCCTTCAAAAAAAAAAACTAGCAAAAAGGCGCAACAAAAGGCTTGGGCAGTTTTAGGCTTGGATTTAGTTTTGCATTTGATTAGATCATATTGTTGCAAAAAAATGCTTACTAGGAAACTTATTAGATAAAAAAATACTCAATATAGGCATTATAAAGTCCGCATTGAAACCATGAAAACCAATATTTCACCAATTAAATAGTACATGCAAATGTAGATTGTCTTATTTTCTTCAAATGGATTATTTGGCAGCCCTTGTGTTGTTTCTAAATTGGTCCTTGACTTCTTGGATTGGCCATTCATAAATTTATCATTGTTTGGTTTATCAATGTGATTCTTCTTGGTTTTGATGTAGGTGACATTTCTTCTTTGTCACTTCATTCTTGTTGATCTAATCATAAAACCCTTCAAAGTTGTATAGGAGGGGTTAGTATTGTTTTGGTTAGTATTGTTTTGTAACTGGAAATTAGCATTTTGGATGTATTGCTGTAACCCGGGATTGCTCGCTAGTTTGTTCAATTTTAAGGTTGTCATCTAGATGCATACAATAAATGGAATATAGACAGTTGAAAATCTGACAATATACTGGATTTGTTTATGATGTTTATGTGGCTTTTGGTAGGTATAGGTCTTGGGGGTAAAGTTTTTTATGAGTTTTGTTTTCAAGGCATAAAATGTACATTGTATGACAATCAATGATTGTTGGATATGTATGACTCAATCTTTGGCAAATCCGCATAGCCATGCCTGGAAACCGCTAATATTCTGTTTGAAGAGTTAGATGACTTTTACTCCAGCAGCACACAATCTGCAAGATGCATAAGATCACATAAAAGATGGTTATAGAATAGGGTTATCTCTCATTTGTTAAATGGCAACAAAAAGCTCCATGCAGGAATTGATGCATATAAAAGAAGAACTCAACAAGGGACTTGATGTACATATAATCAGAACAGCAAGAAAAGATAATTTCACACATACCAACATGCCATCAGGCTGTTTGGTTAAGTTATGCAGTATGCTTTGGGCCCCAATTCTAATTTTCCAATGAGTTGGTTCACAAACAAGTATATTTACTATCATTGATAGTGCGAATTTTGAACATTTTTGGGATCTTGGAAACTACTTTGCAGCCTCAAAAAGATCTACAAAACTTGACTTAATATGATGTGCATTGGCTTTCTCCAAGGAGGACAAAATGCTAAGAAGATGAGAGGCAATATTACATCTGCAAATGGCATGACTTTCTGGCATCTCTTGCTAGTTTGAGGCCTGCAATTGTTTTCAGATTCTCAGTTAGATATGATAAAGAGATGCAACCCAACCATGTACGGAGAGGACAGCTACCAGCAAGAATGGGTCCTCAACATCAATCACTTGTTGCCATGACACATTCCAATCCTGGCGCATGTTCAAAATGAGCAAGTACTGAGTTTCTGATATTTACAGGTGTGGTAGAATGAGTACAGACAAGAAACAACTCAAACCTATCGGCAA
Source organism: Isoetes engelmannii (assembly GCA_011763485.2). Classification (NCBI taxonomy): domain Eukaryota; kingdom Viridiplantae; phylum Streptophyta; class Lycopodiopsida; order Isoetales; family Isoetaceae; genus Isoetes; species Isoetes engelmannii. The sequence continues at coordinate 10,683 of JAANSK020276025.1, forward strand.
ACAGAAATTCTGTGCCATCGAACTTTTGGAACTGTACAGTGGTTTGGTTGGAAGAAGAGAAGACCTACAAATTTCCACTTACAAAATGAATGCTACAGCTCAGGTAGATATTCCTAAACCATTAATCTGTAACATAGGTAAACGAGAAACTTGAAGACAAAACTACAAATGGGTTTTACCTAAATGCTTGGCCTCCTAAAATTCCTCCGACCAATTTTCCTCCACACTTTCCGTTCTTGTATAAATAAAATGAGAAACTTTGGCTTGCCCCTGTTTTCCAAGCAGGGTAAACATAAAAAACTAAGCAAGAAATACACAACAAGAAACGTTGCCCTAGACATGGAAGCAGGAAAATAAGGAAGCTTTACAATCATATTAGAGACCTTGTAAATGCCAAAAATCTGTACTCTGCAATACTTATGGACTTGCATGGCCTGAAGTTAAATACTTATGGACTTGCATGAGCGATTAAGCTGGCCAATACAGCAATCCATACTAGAGCAACTCTGGCTGGAGTTATGGCTTTATATCCTTCTAGTACCACAGATCGTTATTCAGTGGTAATACAAGTTTCACCTCCACATGGTAAGTCAACAATATTAGGTGCTGATAAAATGGGG
>JAANSK020276036.1:0-11301 GCA_011763485.2 Isoetes engelmannii
CCAATTACTGGCAAACCTCACATCCATGCTCTTAGCCCGAGCTATGTTGTCTGGATCCACCCCGATTTCGACCATTTTCCTAATGATCCTCGCCGCCTGCATACCATCTAGATCTGTTGCCTTCTCATTAGCTAGGTGCTGCAGGCCTATGATAACATCATCCACTGTGATGACCAGTGGCACTCCCGTCTGTGAGGGTACTGGCGTCTGACCACCCAATGGATTACGCAGCTGTTGTAGGTATTGAACCCATTGCTCTGCAGTGACGTTCCATGTGGGTTGTTGTGGCTTCCTTAGCACCTTTGTCTAGGATGTCCTGGGGGTGACGTTCCAAGAGGTAGAACATCTGGTGCTGGTGTTCCGCAAGATAGGCAGCCTCTCCCACCTTCTTGTCCTTGAAGAATCTAGGTATTGGGCGATGACATGTGGACGCAAAATGGGGTTAGTGACCGGGCTAAGCCGGCATTTGAATTCACGACATTCGTCATCGAACCAGCAATTATGGAGAAAAGTGGAAGCCTTGACATGCCCGTTTGAGCAGCCTCTACTGAAGCATGTGTTTGTCGCCATCATAAGGATCTGAGTCAGCTGGGTCGTCTACTGCTGCAGGGTGAGAACCTACAATATGTCACCCAGGTCCTGCTCAATCATCTTGGCATGGTTCTAGACATGTTCGTAATCCAGGCGCAACCGGAGCGCCCAAGGCGTGGAGACAATGGGTGTCCAGGTGACATGCAAGGCTATGTGCAAGAAGAGGGGCTGGTGATCGGAGTCCACTTCCTCGCCTCGACTTGATATGCCAATGCTAAATTGTGTAATGAGATGCAGATGCTGCTCCTCTATGAGCACCATAATCAACCACACTGCAGCCGCCCCCTGGTCCTTGTATCGGCTGGAGGATGGCCACTGTGCGAGGCCATTACAGATAACCAGATCAAAGATGCTGCAGGGCAGAAGTAACTCTGCAGGGGTCGAAGGCCTCTACGGGATTCAACTACCACACATCTTCGGCCAGTGGGTCGAACCTGGGGACCTGGTCTATACCTATCCGGGCATGACTTTGCCTAGTTGTTTATGCTGATGTATGTCATCATATAGATCGACATATGGCTCCAGCCTATCTACATCCGGATGAGTGCCATAGAAGTTGCTATGAGCATGTGGAAAATAGTTCATTGTGCTGTATGCGCGCCCACAAGTAGCGATTGCGTCGGTCTGCCTTGTGCAGAGAGATTGACTGCTCCAAGGCGGCACGATAGTAGCAACCAACACCCCCATGCCCTCGTTTCCCTGTACAGGCATTGAACACCGGGACATGCAAATAGCCAAGGAGGTCCGACAGTCTATGCCCAACATGCTCCCATGTTTCCACGAGGAAGATGATATCCATATTCTTCGCAATGGAGTTCAAACTATGGTCCTTCTACCAAGGAAATCCTCGACAGTTCCAAGACACCATCTTGAGGCACATTTCCTATCTGTCCATACCCGGAGCCTGAGTAAGAGTAGTTGAAGTGGGAGGAGCTGCCTTTTTTCCCTGAGCCGCAGGAGCCATGGCAATTGTTGAGGGCTCGGTCGAGTTGTTGGGTGTAACAGTGGCATGTGACCCTCTTGCAGCATCTCCGTCGCGACGGACATCTCTGACCCTGTGAAGCTCACACGTCTGGGCCTCTTGTTGTGTGGGGATGAGATCACGGCCAAGATATAGGGGTGCGCCTTTCAGTATTGGGCTCTGCTGCAAGATGGCATCCCATATCGTCATGTCCGCAACGGTGAATGTGACCACCTGTAACCGATCTGGGTGCTGCAGTCCATGACGGATTGCCCATGTAATGCGCACTGGATCTTGGAACTGCATGCGGGAGAGGATGAGAGTGTGCAGGCAGTTGCTCAAGTCGGCCATGCACTTCTCTGTCTTGTGCCGCCAGTAGATGGTCCAAGCCTTGGAGTGCAAAAGCCAACTTTGCATCCCTAGCAGAGGTGTCTTCTTCAAAACTACTACCCTTGGCCTGAGGAGCTTTCACCTGCTCATGCTCTGTGGCCAGTTGCGCTAGGGTTGTGCAAATCTCCAGTTCAAAATCTTATTTGGCCTGAACCATGGCCTCCATTCGGGAGAAAAAGGACATCTACAGCAGTATGAAGGGCATCAAGCCTTACCCTATCATGCTGCCGGTCAGAGTGTGCGAGCCCAAGCCCATATTCAAGTTGTTGCACTTGGGTCTCCAGGGTAGAGACACGCTATTTTTCTGCCGTCATTTGCTTCTTAAGTAACTTTGGTACAGAGGCCCTGAGCGGCTGAAGCTCTTCTGCCATACTATCAACTCGAGCGGTGTTGCTTTCTGCCTCGTCTGAACATGTCGCCAGTGAGCATCAGGAGTCTGGACCGGTGATTCCAATAGGTAGGCGCGGTTTGCCACCAAGTTAGCATGTTTGTCATAGGCTTGGCGGGTCATGTACATCGCACGAGCCTTTGCTCGTGCCTCTTGTTTCAGGGTGAATCTGTCAACTTTCCCCATGGTGCCCATTATGTGGGTGGGGATGGTTTCTAGGAGTTTGCCTGTCATGAGTCTGGTTGCCATGTCTGCCCTGGAGGGGGGAAGGGGGTATGTGAACATCATTTACGTGCATGGATATTTGGGGATCTTCTGGTTCTTCGATAATTGGGTGGCCATTATGAAGGGTCTTGAAATCAGCTTTACAACGAGCCCATGCACACAAAATTCAGACACCGGATGTGAGAGATGCAACCCGTCAAAGTGTCTACCGGCTGCCACAGAAATCCTAGCACACAGTCCAAAAAGTTGCTGATTTGATCACTAAAATAGGGCAAGGTCTCATAACTAGCTTTTCAACAAGCCCAAGCACGCAAAAAGCTGACACCGGATGTGAGAGATATGGTCGATCAAAATTTTACCGGTTGCCACAGAAACCCTAGCCACAGAAACCCTAGCACATAGCCCAACAAATTGCCAATTTGAGCATTGAAACAAAGCCTACCATGCAGGTGTCATACACCATCGAAAAGGTCTCGGAACCAGCTTTCTAACAAGCCCAAGAACACAAAACTCTAACACCGGATATGAGAGATATGCTCGATCAAAATTTTGTCGTAGAAACCCTAAGCATGAACCCGGTACATCTAGCCCCCTTCATTCAAGATGGAGCCGGTCAGTACTTTGATCAAGCAAAGGGGATGAGAGGAAGAAGAAGGCGGAAGAGGAAGGCGGAAGAAGGAAGAGCTAACATATATGTAGCTTAGTTATAAATTCTAGACATTAATCCATAATACTTTTCAAGTAGTACATGCCACTTATGACGAAAATGTTATTTAATTTGTCTACCATGTTGTACCATCAATACAAATAAACAATGATGCAACCAATGTTGTTTCTTGTCTAAAATGGAAATAGATGGCCTTGTGCAGTGGGAGATATTTTGTAGGCATTTGCTCTCTGTACTTGAGAAATAGTGATTTCAATGTCATCTCCTTCAAATTTGCACAAGAACATATATAGATATGGTGATGGATATCAATGCAAGTCTGAAGATAAGAATGATGGACCAATGCAAATCTATAGATGTAAATGTTTTAAATGATGATTTTTTTTATATTGAAGGACTTCAGTCTATTCATCATCATATCGTGAATACATTCTACTTCATTTTATTCTACATGTCATATGGAAGCTAATGCACTACCCAGGCAAGAACATGGCGTAGTGAAAAAAATCCAACCAACATGGCCTAGTGAAACCACATTTAAAGGGGCAATTTAATAACGAGTTTGCACATAATGGTTCAAAAACCAGCTCAATCTTGACTACATTATTTGTATTTAGTACTTGGTTAGAATTTTCTATTGGAAATAATAGTGCTCAATTGTTTTTCTATCATCTAGTAGTAGATGAATGAAGTGTATAATGGGGGTAGCATTCACAAAGCACTAATGGGTGTTATTGTTTTAATGGATGGAGGTTTTTGCACATTTGATAGCTTGTTATTGTTTCAATCGATGGATGTTTTTGTACATTTGATAGTTTATCTCACATGGAAAGAAATATATTATAAATTGCAAGCTTAAAGCCAGCACGTAGGATTGATGATATATTAATATGGTGATGGCTACATTAGATGAAGTTCAACTTGCATTATCCAGGTTACTTCAATATCCATTTATATGCTTTTTTTTTTTTTAACTTTTAATAAATGAGAACCTGTTTTATTTTTAAATTTACTTACTACATTTGTTAAGCTACGGTAATAGACCATATGGATGGGGCATGTCAACTTGGAATTGATTGGGCCATTGGTGTCAGGCAAGTTACTATTGTGCCGAAGGAAAAGTTGGAAGGAAAGCTAGTTTTTCCTATGTAAGGAAAAATTTAGCCAAACAATGCCCGTAGCAGGATGAGCTCCACGCACATACTGAAGTTAACTGTTTTAATCCCATATGTTATTAGCCGTAACTCAATGTGGCTTTTATCTCATGGGCAAAATGACCCATAATATGTCTTTCTAGTGCCATTTTTAATAGTCCTCGCAATCATATTCCCCTCTTTGACTATAATTGAATCCATTAGATCCATCTGAATTGATTATTTCAGGCACCAACAAGCTAGGAATATCATTTGCTTTTGATATTGCTGGTCATTTGAATGAACTCCCGCTGGTTCTATCTTGTTTTCCATTTTTAGAGTTTCCAAATGTTTTCTTCCTCCTTTAAATTGGCCATCAATTAACCAATTGTTATATTAGTGGCATTGTATTGTGATATGATTGTAGCTACTAAAGAAGTGTCACAAGGCAATAACATTTACCTACTTCAAGTCTGTAGAGGTGATGATGTAATTTATCTACTATTTGGTGTCAAGATCCTAGTTTCATTTTGGCACAACATTTACCTACTTCAAGTCTGTAGAGGTGATGCCTACTATTTCGGGTCAAGATCCTAGTTTCATTTTGGCACAGTACAATGGATAATCTTTAGCCATTACAAATCAATATTGTAGTCATCCCATTTTATAGTGCTACTTATACTCATACCAAAATCAATGTACGCTTGGTAAAGGGTGCTTTTATCATGTTGTATCAGCATTGAAACTAAAAAAATCTCAACTTGTGACCATGACGACCTAGAACAGGTTGGATTGACCTGCTTTGCATATTATATGATATAATTTCTTGTATCAAAAACAATTTTATACATATGCATGAAGTGAACAAAGGTATTATACATTCTTTATATGCTTCTTGTTGAGATGTGCCTTTACATTTTTGAGGAAGACGTCATGAACCGGGCAACAATGGTGTGTCTGTGTCAGAAGAAAAATGCCTTTGACCTACTTTGATTTGCACTAATTAATAAAGTTGGATTGCTACAGGTACAACAGGTTTCGCACTGAATCTGGAAGTATCAGAATAATGTATACCTTTATTGGCAATGTGGGCAGTTGCTTTTGTTGCTAAATAAGAAACATCTGGTTTATTCTTTTTAGCTTCTATGTCCAGCCAATAGTACTAACAATTTCACATCTCCTACTTTCTAAAAAATGGTGTACAAAAGAACACAATTTTTGCATATGGAAGCTGGAAAAACAGGAAGCCCTCGTAGTCCTCAAACGTGGTCCAAATGCTATTAACTTAATGCACATTAGATTCTCTTCTCTAAACTGATGAAGGCATTTTATCATGTCAAGGTTTATACAGGTAATTGCTATGATGTTTTTCTGTGTTCAAAGTATTAGTAGGCATACATTGTCCACCTTACTACTGCAAAGCTCACCAGATGTGTCTAATGAAAGACTAAAACACAATGAAAATGGCTTGTAAAAAGTTGGCATATCAGCTTTATAGCAAGTCGACGAAATTAACTAGCCCACACGAACAGTCTGCTCTTGAATAGATGGATTGATGTGCATGTGACGAAACTCATTTGCATCTTGGCATCCTTACATAACTTGCAGACGAGCATGTTCTTGGTTGGCTGTCTATATTTCAGTCTATCAATTCACTTTATGGTTGCAAAATGCTAAATCCATGAGGTGAAAAGCTACAATGTGCTTTTAGCTTCAAGGAGAAGTATCTCATGGCGTAGATCCATAAATGTGTGTGTACAAAGCTTTCATGGATGACAGCTTTATCTTTGTCTAATAGCAGAAACTTAAGCTCGCCTTAATGTAGACTGGGCAATATACACTGTGCTCATTGCTTCATTTTCATCTCCTAACCCAACATGCAGACTGCATGAAGTTTGATGATTTACAGTTTTCCATCCACCTTATAACTGAATGTCATGCATATCTAGATGTGCATGTTAATTGGCTCTCACGAACATAGTAGTAAAGCATCTTTAACATAGTAGTATAGCATCTCTAACATAGTAGTATAGCATCTATAGGCAGGCCAAATTTCTAGCAACATGTGAATATGTAATTTGACGACTAAACTTGGTCAATATTATAGCATGCAGAGTTAACAGATCATAGAAGCTTCTATTAAAACAATTGACAGGGGTCACTAGTTATGTGTTGATTTATTATCCATTATTCCAAGTCATCTTGCAAAGGGACCCATCTAAAGATCGGTTACTGTAGTCTATTTGTCGTTTTAAATTTTCAACTCTGGTGCGACATATGTTACAGGAGAAATGGGGCCCTTTTCGTCAGAAATTGACTTGGCAAGCTGTTTTTGTGGCCATATGACGATTTTTAAGAAATTGATCAGAATCAAGGGCATGAGCTCTGAGTCAATCTACAGGAGTGACTTGGCCCACTGCCGAAATCAGAGGAAGCAACTTCTTTGCTTGTGTGTATATATGTATGGCATTGCACATAAACAGAACTTGAAAGCAGCGGATTAAAGCTGAAGATGGGAAGGGCGTTTAATTCTTACTCTTTTATGCTCATTCTCATCACTTTTCTGTTGTATTTCGAAATCTCCAATGCCCAGTCCTGCCCACCTCCTCCGCGCGGTGCCACTCCAGGGCCGCCATGTGATCCGCCATCGCCTCATAATCTGAATCGACCGCCATCGCCACCACAGATCCTAGAAATGCCATTTCTCGACTATCCTGAAATAGATCCCCATATTTCGAACTAGTAAGGGTATTTTCTTACTTCATGCCTTGAATTTTTGCATGTTATGAGTTTTGTGTTTTCAATAATGGTTGTTTGAGGGCTCAAATCCATTGCCAAAATCCATTGTGGCAAGATGTAAGCCATGGCTTAGGTGTGGCTCTTGGATTCCTCCCTGCAACAACTAATGGCATAGTGGAATCTCGGCCTCAGACATAGAGTCATCCAGATATATGGAACCTATGTGGAGGGAAGCTATGGCATTTCTGAATATCTAATGGCATAGTGGAATCTCGGCCTCAGACATAGAGTCATCCAGATATATGGAACCTATGTGGAGGCAAGCTATGGCATTTCTGAATATCTAGCACTACAACTATGATTCAAATAAATTAATGCATATCTTTGTCTTGCTTATAAACATCTCGTTGGTCTGAAGTTGAGATCCATGTGAATATATGATGTCTATTTCATTATTTTTTGACTCATTTGATAAACTTTTTATGTTATGTCATCTAAGTTTTGTTATGATCTATAATTATGGTTGTGATTCCACTACGTAATGTCCTCTAACCTGAACATTTGAGAGAAATGTAACATGAAACATTCTTCATAATGTCCTCTAACCTGAAACATTTGGGAAAAACATTTGCTCCAAATTTGAAAAAGAAGAATACTATTTAGAAGAAAACAAGGGGATGTCGAAGAACCCAAAGTGGGCTCACTTACGAGCCTAGACATGACGATTTTGGATGATGTAGCTGTAGTTTGAGTGAGGGTGATGATATATGTTATATATGACACCTCATCATACATAGCCACGTCATTATATGACATGGCAGTCTAATCTAGAGAGTCGCATAAGTTCATGAAGAGTCGTGTCTTGTTATGCATATAAGCTACGGTTGGGGCATGTCCAACCAAGATCCTATATCCAATATACCACCTGCATTAGTTATCTCCTGATCTCTCATATAAAAAAACAAGAAGCTCATCCATACAATTACTTTGAATACATGGTATTTGGAGCTTTTTAGATGCCTGACAATATCATCAGAGTTCATTTTTTCTTCTTATAGTGTCTCTCCTTCCATAGATGATGGTTCTGTTGCACTTAACAGCTATGGAGGTTTTGACCTCTGGAGCGTTGAAAATTTTCAGTGTCGTCTCTTTTGAAAGCTCATCTAGTAGCCTGATTTGAAATAAGAATTTAGCCAAACAATGGCCATAACAAGATGAGCTCCACGCACATGCTGAAGTTAAATGGTTTAATCCCATATGTTATTAGCCATACCTTGATGTAGCTTTTGCCTCATGTAGCTCTTGTCTCATGGGCAGAACGACCCATGACATGTCTTTCTAGTGCCCTTTTTAATAGTCCTCACAATCATGTTCATCTCTTTGACATCATCCAATTACATTTTCAGGTGAAGACTATAATTGAGTCCTTCGAAAAAACTTCTCGAGCTTACAGCCGCCTAGAGTCGCATTCAATATAAGGTGGTTGGGGGCAAGACCCAATAATTACACAAGAAACAATGTTAGAGTGGTGTGTGCGTCATATGTCCTATGGGATGCTGCCAAGTGGCATGACGTAAAAACTCCTCCTGCTCCTCCTCCTCCACGACGTTCTATGTTGTCTTCCATTTTCAGAGTTCTCGAATGTTTTCTTCCTCCTCTAAATTGGCCATCAATTAGCCAATTATGATTTTAGTAGCATTGTATTGTGATACGATTGTAGGTGCTAAAGAAGTGTCACAAGGCGATAAAATTTACCTACTTGAAATTTGTAGAGGTGATTTAATTTATCTACTATTTGGGGTCATGATCCTAGTTTCATTTTGGCACAGTACAATGGATAATCCTTAGCCATCACAGATCAATACTGTAGGCATCCCATTTTATAGTGCTACTTGTACTCGTACTCAAATCAGTGTACCCATGGTAACGGGCGACTTTTATCATGTTGTACTATGCAAGGCGTTGAAACTAAGAAAATCTCAACTTGTGGACATGATGACCGAGAACAGATTGGATTGACTCCCTGTGTATATTTATAATATCATTTCTTGTATGAAGAACAATTTTATATATATATATGCCTGATGTGGACAAAGGTCTTCTTGTTGAGATGCTCCTTCACATTTATGAGGAAGACATCACGAATCCTGCAACAATGGTGCGTCTTTTTCAGAGGAAAAATGCCTTTGACCTACTTTGATTTATACAGGTAGAACAAGTCCTGCACTAATTAATGTAGTTGGATTGCTACAGGTACAACAGATTTTGCAAAATCTGAAATAGTGTATGCACCTTTCTTGGCAATGTGGGCAGTTGCTTTTGTTGATGAAATAGCGGCATCTGGTTTATTCTTTTTATCTTCTATGCCCAGCCAATATGGTGTATAAAAAAATACAATTTTTGCGTATGGAAGCTGGAAAAACAGGAGGTCCTCGTAGTCCTCAACGTGGTCTAAAGGCTATTACTTACTGCACATTAGATCCTCTTCTGTAAATTGATGAAGGCATTTTATCTGCAGTTGAAAATGAAACAATAATATCTTGATTTTACTAATGGTTCTGCGCAAAACATGGAAAATGTACTATTCATACCAGGCCATGTTAGGATTTTTTCATCAGGTATTAGTTACTACTGCAAAGCTCACCAGATGCGTCTAATGAAAGACTAAAAAGATTAAAACACAATGAAAATGGCCTGTAATAAGTTAAATATCAGCTTTATATAAGCTACAATGTGCTTTTAGCTTCAAGCAGAAGTGCCATGGCATAGATCCATCAATGTGTGTGCAAAGTTTTCATGGACGACAGCATTATCTTTCACTAATAGCAGAAAGTTGCGTTGCGTCTTAATGTAGGCTGGGCAACATACATTGTGCTCGTTGCTTCATTTTCATCTCCTAACCCATCATGCAGACTGCATGAAGTTTGATAATTTACAGTTTTTTCATTCCACCTTATAACTGAATGTCATGCACCACTTAGACGTGCATGTTAATTGGCTATCATGAACATAGTAGTAAGTTAGAGCATCTCTAACATAGTAGTATAGCATCTATAGGCAGGTCAAACGAAAAGCACATGTGAATATGTAATTGGACGACTAAACTTGGTCAATATTATGACATGCAGAATTAACAGATCATGGAGGACTTCTATTTAAACAATTGACGGGGTCACTAGTCATGTGTTAATTTATTATCCTTTATTCCAAGACATCTTCCAAAGGGACCCAATTGAACGTCACTTACTGTAGTCTTTTGTCGTTTTGAATTTTCAACGCTGGTGGGGCATATGCTAGAGGAAGAGATGGGGCATGAGCTCTTGAATCAGCACTGTCCTGAGTCAATCTATATAGGAAGCAACTTCTTTGCTTGTGTGCTTCCTTCTTTGCTTGTGTATATATATGTATGGCATTGCACATAAACAGAACTTGAAAGAAGCGGATTAAAGCTGAAGATGGGAAGGGCGTTTAAATCTTACTCTTTTATGCTCCTTCTCATCACTTTTCTGTTGTGTTTCGAATTCTCCAATGCCCAGTCCTGCGCACCTCCCCCGCGCGGTGCCCCTCCAGGGCCATGTGATCCGCCATCGCCTCATAACCTGAATCGACCGCCATCGCCACCACAGGCCCTAGAAATGCCATTTCTCACTGAAATAGATCCCCATATTTCGGACTAGTAAGAATATTTTTTTACTTCATGCCTTGAATTTTTGCATGTTATGAGTTTTGTGTTTTCAATAATGGTTGTTTGAGGGCTCAAATCCATTGCCAAAATCTAGTGTGGCAAGATAGATGTAAGCCATGGCCTAGGTGTGGCTCTTGGATTCGTCCCTGCAACAACTAATGGCATAGTGGAATCTTGGCCTCAGACATAGAGTCATCCAGATATATGGAATCTATGTGGAGGCAAGCTATGGCATTTTTGAATACTAGCAGTACTATGATTCGAAAAGTTGAGATCCATGTGAATATGTATTGTATGGCAGCACTTGTCTACACTAAAACTGCTCTCTGAGTTGCATAATTGTTATCATGTTGGTAGCAGTCTTTCCCCTTTAGTTTCCATCATGTGTTTAAGAATGTGATGTCTATTTCATTATTTTTAGACTCATTAATAAGTTATTTATGTTACTAGAAAAAGTGCCCAGCGTTGCTGGGCTTTTCTTGGGCATATGTTTAAAAGCTAATAAAGACGTGATTATTCTAT
>JAANSK020276047.1:0-20890 GCA_011763485.2 Isoetes engelmannii
ATGCAAAAGCACATGCAAAAATTCATGCAAAAGCACATGCATGGAAATACAACAATGGCCACACAATTCATGCAAAAGCACATGCATGGAAACACAACCGTAGCCACACAATTCATGCAATACCACATGCATGGAAATACAATCATTACCACACAATTTCTTTCTCTCATAAAAAATCAATGGCTAAGAAAAAGGTGCACTCTAAAAATACCATTTAGTACATCCATTCGAATACACCACAAAATCATAGCCGAAACCTTATTGAAAAGCGTACAAAAACACAAAAGGAACCCCTTGTTATTATGCATATTACAACTAGGGGTGTGTGTCCCCTCGAATCCTGCATGCTAGATGCAAATCTGGCATAAAACTGACACACTTAGCATGTATTACACAGAGGTTTGCATCACCAAACAAAGCTACTAGATAAGCCATTGCGGCTTCCTGAAGTGCAAGGATAGAGAGAACTTGAAATCGGAGGTCTTGAACTCCCATGCAATCTCGCGTACCAACCATTGAAAAGGTCGAAAGTTCTAGTGGTCTTCTGATACTTACGGATCTTCGTAAGTTATTGTGCCCGGTCTATACCGATGAGGCTTCCTAGCAATGGTTCTGCCAATAAGGGGAGGTCTAACCTCCTTAACTATATTACACCTCAAAGTGGAAGATCTAGCTTGAGCGATGTTGCTTGTAGCCTGAAGGTCAGCCTTATAGTTTTTCTTCAGCTTAGTCGATGTAAACTTTTGCTTCCGTCGGGGCTGGGGTTTGCTTGACTCTGCCACGGTCTGCCCTGGGCTCCCAGGGTTGATGTTGTGAATCTGAGCTCTCCTGGTATGCTCGACCATATACCTTGCAGGATTTACCTGCATGTCTGCCTCTATGCGGTTGAGAAAGCCTTTTGGATGGTCCTCAGGAATCTGCCCCCAAGCAAATTGTTGAGTTGCCTCAACAAAGAAACACTCGGGGATGTAATAGATTTTCCCCTTGAATATACATTCCCCATCTCCCATGTACACATAGGATCTACCTCGGGTCTTAAAGTCATCCTTTGTAATTTCGGCAGCGTTGAAGCCGGCTGCTACACGTCAAAACTTAAATATTAGCAGGCCCATTCACAAATTTACAACTCACCACTGGCATTTGTTTGTCTTTCCATTAAGAGCGGCAGACACGTACGTGGCGTCAAAATTCTTTTTGCCGTAGCATTTTTTCTCTACCGGGCAATATTGCCTGGTACGATGGAAAATCGATGGCAAAACCTCCAGATCAGCAGATAGTTTTGGCTGGATCGCGAAGGAAGGTTGGATTGGCGCTCCACCCTGCCGAAGATTGCAAGAAAGAACAATTCTTGCTGAACATTCTCCATGGAAGAATTCCACGAACCAGATTTTGTTCCTTCCTCACAGCCTCCGACACATGCAGGTGCTTCTGTCTTTCCTTCTGGTATGAATTACAGTCCTCATCAATCTACTTTTTCCACTGGTATGGCAACTGGAATTGGTCAACTTATACCAAATTTTACATCTTTATTGATGAATCATAACATTCCAGCATCCATTGCTGGAAGTCACTCTTCATCAGCCACTCATGAATTCAGTATCACTCATGGATTCCCTACCCATTCTTGGATGATGCCACACTATGGGACTTCATTTACTGGAGTTTCTTCTGCACCCCTCAGTAATGTTCCTCTCTCAACTCAATCTGCTCATCTCTCAACTCAATATGTTAGTATTGATGTCCTCAAAGCCTCTGTTGTTAGTGTTGTTTCTGCTCCAAAGAAGAAACGTGGCAGACCTCCAAAAGAAGACACGTCGAAGAAGGAAAAGAAGAAGCAAGTTGTAGTTGTAGATGTTGAAGGTCAGGCAGATGTCACAGTGAATTCATCAGGGAAGTCCACAAAGATGAGATGGGAAGATAAATGGACTGTATCTCTTATTCACATGTGTGGAGAAATGCAAGAAGAATTTTCCAAACCTCCGAAACAAGGAGTTAATCTGTGGAGATCTATATTAGTAAAGCTAGTTGCGCAGCATCCTGACTTTAACAAGGATCATGAAGTTTGTTGTAAGCGGTGGAGCAGTTTATTTACGATGAGAAAGTACCTTATTTTATTGGGTCATCTCGTTTATTTTTTTTAGTATTTTTAATTATCATTGCTTGATTTGGACAGGAGTTTACAGCACAAAAGGTACGGAATTCTGTTTCTGGAAATGATCGTCGTGGAGGCCCTTGGTACGATTGTAAGCATCTGTTTAGCATCAGCAGCCTTTTCTTGGGTGCAGATTGATCAGCAGCAGGTTAACGGAAGTTACAAGTTCGTCTATAATCTGTGCAAGAGTGCAATGTAATGACCTTTCATAATCATATGTGCTGGGCTTGTTTTGAAGTGGTCTTGCCACTGCAAATTTAGTGTGCTTGAACTTATTGATCTTGTGCAAGACATAATTCTTCAGCCTTCCATTGTCAATCACAGTTGCTGCAGCATTTTTTTAATTACGAGCACATATTAACAGTGCTTATGCAGTAAAAGTCCTTAATTAGAAGCATATTCTAACAGTGCTTATGCGTAACACTCAAGATGTTCATATTGCATTATTAAAAATCTGAGAGAGTGGGCAGATATTTCCAATTACAATGACTGTTTGGGGACCCCTTAAGAAAAGACATGCCAGATTGTATAAGGACTGCCATATAATTGTAAGATCGTATTATGTCTCTTGGAATCATGCGTATCTATTCATTCTCTGTGGGAACAAGATAGAGAATGGATGCAAGTCATGTGAAAAAGTCCGACCAACCATTCACCTTGTTCTCATTCAGTCTTGTTTCCACGAGTCCATGAACACACGCATCACAAGGATTATGATGCAGAAGTCTTCAAACACACTTATTTCAATGCTTGGTTACACTGAATAAAGGACCAACATTTCATTGTAATAACTATTAGTATGCTTGTTGCACATGAGGAGGAAGAAAAAATTTGTTGTTGTACTATGATAAATAAAGGTCTTATTCTCTGGTTTTGACTTGTTTAGGATCTGATGCTGTTTCAGGTAATATTTATCCCTGATTAAAATGTTAACGTTGCAGAAATTCTTATTCCAGCAACTTTCAGAACATATCAGGTAATACCCTCCCATGTTGCAGGAGTTTCTATGTTTGGCATTTGGGTTCCTTGATCAGCATATATTTAACTTGCTGCAGAACAGCCTGCAGCATAGGTGATGCAAATTTGACTTAAGAGAGTAAACCTGTATATGTTATTGGACAATAGTCAAAACTTTACAATGATGTAGATGTATGGCAGAGAATGTTGGAAAGAATTTGCTTATTGTCAATTTTTGCATTACTACAGCACTGCAGGAATAGAAGCCAGTGGAACAAGCAACATGAAATTTGCAATGAATGGCTGTGTTTTAATTGGTACACTTGATGGTGCAAATGCTGAAATAAGGGAAGAAGTAGGGGAAGAGAACTTTTTTCTTTTTGGTGCTTTGGCAAATGAAATTGCAGGGCTTAGGAAAGAGAGAATCGAAGGGAAGGTATGCATGATGCATTGTATCTTATATTGGTGACATATGCAGTCCTTAAAATTCCAATTTCTGTATTTATGCTATGTTGTGCACCAAAGCTATAGTATTGATTACAAAATGGCTCACCAGTTGCAAATTTCTGTTGCATCACGCCAATGACATATAACTTTCAAGACTTAAATTGGGTTTTGTCAAGGATAACTTGCTGACTTAACTTGCTGTCAAGTTTGGGGATCAGTTACTATGTGAGGAGATTGTTATCAAAAGCTTTACATTTAAATGTAAGTGATGCAACTATTAGATAAATGTAAGCATCTGTTATAAATATAAGCATCTGTTAAGTAGCATGATTTCGATGTCTTTCTGTGGACCATATAAGACAAAGCAATTTCTAAAATCAAAACAATCTGGACCATAGACAATGCTACTTGAGATGGAGACAGTGCAAACTGATATCAGTTTTGGTGGTTGATGACAACTCCACTTGTGCTTTTTCTGTTGCTTCTCGTAGCCTCTGTATTGCAAGTCTATCACTGGATAAATCAATTCCTTGGTCTCTCTTGAACTCGGCAAGAAGAAACTGCACTAAAGCATTATCAGAACTTGAGAATAACATGCAAATCTGAGGGGGAACTGATGAGAAGGAACGATCAATGAGAGGGAAATGGTTTAGTGCATCCACACTGTTTGGCTATTTGTGTCATGTAAACAAAACTACCATTTAGTGGAATTTATGATCTATATTTGACGGAAAATTGGCATTTTCGTCTGAAACATAATATACACGTAATTTTTTAATCTACCATCTAGTAGAAATCCGGCCTAACTATAACTGTCGTGGCCTGGATTCCTGCCAAGTAGGGGGTAGACGCCTTAGATTTTGCCAGGTCGGTTTTTTTGAATTTCATGACCAATTGGTGCTCCCGTTAGTGGAATCGCTACCTAAAATCCGTCACGTAAGGAAGCCGCAGTTGAGGTTTTGCTTCCAAATGCCACTGCTGGTAGTGGAATCTTAGCCTAAAGGAAAATTAATAAGCCAAATATTCGGGTGCCACACAATATAGGTATTATATACGCATTCATGTCACCGAGAAAGGGCAGATTGAAGAGAGAGACAATTTCCAGCCCGAGTACCTCTAACTTAATCAAAGCTTGGCAACCGGGATTCAATCTATAAGCTAACAGTTTAGGCTTGCTTCCTGGATGCCCACAACCAATAAAACAAGACCATTGTTTGATCCCCTTCTGTAAAATCATTCTTAGCTAATCCTCCAAAAAATTTAATGTCGGCTTCTAACCCAAGCTTTTAAGCTCAGAGGTCTTAAATTTTGACCTCTGATGTTAAACCTCAGGGTATATCCTTGCAGTCCAGAAGTATGATATGTACAACCAATTGTACAAAAAAAATGAGATGTATAATATGTACAATCAATTGTACAAAAATTGAGATGTTTATTCCTTGTATGTTCAGAAGTTTAGAATGGATATGTAGTTGTTGCTTGGTTGTCATTGTAAGCTTCATTGGCCAAAAATAGGTATACGTGTGGATGATCCACATCCAAATAGACTTCTGTGTTGTTGAGGCCAGGACATATTGTTTGGTCAAGGCAGAGATCTGCTCCACCAAATACATATGCCAGGCCACCAACTGCTGCTGCAGCTGTTCTAAATCTGGCTGTTGGAATCATGGCCTTCTCAACCCATGTTTGATCATCTCCAAAATAGATCTGCCAAAAAAAAGGGGATACATATTCTCAAATGGCCAAGATATAGGGAACTTACACATTAATTTTCCTTGTTTGATGTTTCTAAAGATTAAAAACCTAGACAAGGGATAATGAAGCTACCTCATTCACATGTTTAGGATACTTGAAGTTTGAATTATCATTGTAATGGCCTTCTCCACCAACCAGCATAAGCTTGTTACCAGGAAGCACCACAACGGCCTATATCATGGAACCCATAAAACTCAAGAAACTTAAATTGAGAACAATCTATAAGCTTCACTTAGTGTAACATAGCACTAACCCCATCACCACGTGCTGTTAAGAGATCTGGTCTAGTAGTCCATTTGGTAGTGTTAGGATTATAAGACTCCATCTTCGTAGAGAAACGGTTGGCTGCAAAATTTCCAGAGGGATCCTATTTTCAAAAACAACCAAGTTGAGAACAGTAGACAACAAAGCATTAAAGAACTCTCGCATGTAAAACACATGACTTATTGCTTGATGTAAGTATTTGTAAAAGGAATGGCTTACATGAAATCCGCCAAGCACATAGATTTCTCCAAGAAAGGATGCGCACATGAGATCCCCCCGTCTTGTTGGCATGTCAATAATCTTGGACCATTTCTTAGAGTTTGGGTCATAGACTTCTGCACTGCTTAACTCACTGTAATCTTCACCATATCCTCCAACAAGGTAAATCTGGAGAGCAGCAGTTTAGCTTAGTATGAACCTTCAATTTTGCTAAAACTTGGCACTTGCAGATAATCTCACAGTTTTCCAACACATGAATAGTGTAGCACAAAAGACTATATGGAGATTCTGAAGTTTCTGCCATTGACTTTAAGCATCATGCTTGCAGCTGAACGAAATGCCATACCAGTCCATTAAGGCTAGCTGCACATGAATCAGAATGAACTTCAAGCTGGTCTGTAGCGGTTGTCCAAGTATCAGCACTAATATCATAGATATGTGTGGTTTGTGTTGGTTGACCATCAACACTAGTTGGATCCGTAGCATTAGTAGTTCTGCCTCCAACAACATAGATCATATCTGCAAATTCTAAACCTTAAGTTTCTATTACCAGGCAGATCTTACCTAAAATTTGATACACTTACTATTCAACAAAGTGGCACCAAACCGAAATCTAGGAGCTGGCATCGAAGCCTTCTGAGTATAGTTATGGTAAACAGGATCATACTTCCATACTGAATCAAGGATGGTGCCACTTGCATTAAATCCACCAATTATGTATACCGCTTCCTCACTTTCGACACCAATTGCGGCATGATCGGTCAGCTGCTTAACTGTCAAGCATTTTACCTAATGTTAGAAATAATGCACAATCTTATTATGTCTTAACTATGTCCTAAGAACAGGGATGCAAACAAGAACTGATTTTGTGCACATTTTTTATTATGCTAATGAGATGATGATTTAATCTAGGAATCTGATTATCTAAGAAGCTGAGTTAGAAACAGGGGAAGAGCAGATCTTACAAGGTAAAGGCACTTTTGAGGCCCAGAAACCGCTTCCTCGGAATAGACTACCGCCATAAGTGTATCCATCTACGCTCTTATTTCCAGCATTTGAAACAAAAGATACATTGCTCTTCCCGTAATTCTTTTTCCAATTGTCAAGATGTCTTATTTCTCGGGTGTGCACGCCAGCCACCACAATTAAGGCGACTAAAAAGATTGCAACTACGATTCCAAGCCCGGCTATTATAAGCTTTAAGCGATTCGTTGTCCTCTTCAAACGGTCTATTTCATGAAGAACACGAATAAGCTCATTTCGATCCATATCTTTTCAATGTGAAACAAGTACGGCGTATCTTGTTTTAAGCTCCAGAGCTCATTGTGCTTAAATCGTGGGTAAATTGCTAGTTAGATCCGACTGAGGACCCGCCACAGAGCGAAATGCTCTGTTATGTTTAGAAATTCAATGATAAAGAAGGCTGGATCAAATCAAGCAAAGCAAATTGGGATAAAGAAGAATCAAATACTTACTTGCGATCCGGCAAAGTGGGCCCTGTCGATCGGCAGAAACTGCATGCACGTCTTCAAATGACAATTCGATGTAAGAATGTAGGATCGGAGAAATGGAGCTGGAATATGTTGACCGTGGGCAGAAAATTAGGAGCACAATGCGTTGGTTTGTGGGTGGAAAAACGTATCTTAAACCATTTTTCCATTTAATCTAATTAAATAGAATAGAATAGATTTTTTTATCCTCGTGGATAAAATAGAATATAATAGATTTTTTTATCGTCCACGGAGACCAACTTATGGGACCTAAATAAAGAGAGCAATAAGCCGATCAAAATGTCAATCGACTATCTTTCTAGCCCACGCAACCACGTGTATTTTGGTTAATATAAGGACCGTTCCTTTTAGACATTTTAACAGATATACAATATCCCATATCCCACCATATACCTATGAGCTTGTCTTATTCGAGAAATTGCATTGGAAGTTTGTGTTTAAGTCAACTTATTCGATTACAGCAAAATGTCCACGCGTGTTCAACAAAACACCAAGATTCACGCTAAACCAAAACACTAAGGTTCGTGCTGAACCTGACAAATAGGTGAAATTGACAAATGAATTGGATCAAGGATAGATCAATGACACAATTATGTAAAGGACGGTTGGACTGTATTCAGCCTTATCTGTGAATGCGAGGCTGACACGTGGCAAATATTCACTTGTGTATGTCGCCTGCCGCGTTTCTTGGTCCACATTCTGAAATGTTAGCCTACATTCTATTTTTTGCTCGGGCGCTGCTCTGTATTGTGAACCAAATTTATCCCTGGCGTCCACGTCGCACAGATCAACGGCTGAATATAGCCCAACCGACCTTCACGTTGAGTGAATGGCCCCCGGGCTAGATTCCAGCGCAGTCAAACTGGCCTCCGCCTCCAAAGCGTCGGCCAGTTTTCCTGCACTGGCATCTAGCCTAGCGGGCCATTCCCATGAAATACAATATATGGACATATGACAATCGTACATACAATTACATTCCCAAGTCCAAGGTTATTGTTTGGCGATAAAAGTCAATTCAATTCAATTAAATCCTTCATAGTAAGGAGGCCCCCCATAGAGGCCGTAGACATCAAAGTCAATTTTAATTTGTACGCATGGGTTGGTTCCTCCGGGTCCATCCCATATTTGCACGATCTCCCTCCCAGTGACATAGATAATAGAAAAAGAAATCATTATTTTTTCTATTCCGTTCAATTTTATCAAGAATCCTATGACATCCCTTCTACAATTGATTCTCGTATTCACAGCACTGTAATATTTTAAGAGTGCTCACTCTTTTAGCACCGTAATATTTTAAGAGTGTTCACCCATAAAAGAGTGCATCTACACCTAATAAGATCTTCCAGACAACAACTTTTATGTATGAAACTTGGAAGTAACTAGGCTCTTTTAAAAAATGCAACTTTGGCATTTTCTTATATGCACAAAAGGGATTGGACATCTTCCCCCACGACAATATTATTTGCATGCATGTTAGCATGATGGGGTAGATAACGCCCCTGGCCAGAGGGCATTACGGGAATAGCATTCTGAGGGCGTTATGCCATGGCCAAAATGGCGAGGATGTGCCGGTGCGCACGCCCAAGCCATTTTGGCCATGGCCATAATGCCTGAGAATGTTATTCCCATTAACGCCCGAGGGCCAGGGCGTTATCACCCTTATCACCCGCCTCCGAGAGTTTTATGAGTGTTATCCCTATGGTGTTATGGGCTTCCATAACACCATAGGGCATTAAAAGGATATTTTACGCTTAAAACCCAAGGAGGAGGGTGATAAGGATGCCTATGTGATGAATGCTTTAATTTATGCCATGCAGATTAATTATGAATAAAAACAAGCAAAGTAACATTTGCATCTCTTTTCCAATATCTAGCGAAGATAGCTCAGTAGATGCGGTGCATTACTTTAATTCTGAATCAACAATTGATGCATGATGGTTCTATCATGGCAAATTGCACGAGGAATGATCAATGTTAAGGTTCAATAGTACATGGGCAAGTGCGAGGAAAATAATAATCGATGTGGTCCTTGGTTCGGGAAATTTTTTAGGCATGAACGGCAGATCTCCTGCTGGATCTAGCCCAGCCTACCACTTCCATGCTCGCACCCCATTCCTGCCGGAAGTAACCACAAAAATCGCTAATTTTAGGAGGTAATTTTCATGCTATTTCAAGACTATAGTGTGAATTTTCAAATCCACACGGTAGGTTACAGGGGTTTCGGGGAATTTCCCGAGCCAAGATGTGGTCTCCTATAGAATAAGATTGCCCAAAATGCACTTGATCATTTTAGGACTTAATATTGATATTCACTTCTTTACCCTTTTTTTTTCAACAATAATTTACCGCTATTTTTTACCACGTAATTACCAAGATTCACATTGCGTGGCTTGCAGCCTTATTGGCTATGTGCTTTCACAATATCTAGTATCAAAGAGTCTCTCTCTATAATTTGATTATATCTAAATATACAAGAAACTTATCGCGACGGCCAAGGCCGCCGCAAACATTTCTCTTTTCTAAATACCTCTTGAGGAATTCCTTTTAAGTTGAAAACAGAGTGTAAAAAACTGGAGTCACTTGAGCTTCAACTCGTTGCGCATTGGGCTAAATAAATGCACCATGTTGCACTAAAATTTTTGATGGAAGTATTGGGGCATTAAGAAATCCTCATCACAAATATGAATAAGACACAGGCAAGAAATAGTCAAGGCACGATGCTGGGCATAATTTACAGATCAGGAACATTATGAAATAAATGAAGATATGCTTTTGGACACTTGTATAGTTTAAGCAACAAAAGGATGTGGAAGATGCGACAAATATTGTCACACTTTGAAAACATGAAGCTTGCTTTTATCAAGATCAACATGTATCTCTCTACAACGTAAACATTGGGTGCAAGTTACTTTGAGGCAGAATGAAGGATGGATAATATTGGCTTTGCTCGTCAAAAGAATTCCAATAAAGATAAAAAAAATGTGAACTTTGGAAGCATTCGTTCAGAGCAAAAGCAAGGCTCCATGATTGAGCAGCAATCATGACCGTTACCACACTTCTTTCTTCCCCCAATATAACATGAACTGTTATAAAACTTGTTACATTCCACATCGAATTTTGAACAGCATAATTACAGTGAAGTTCATTTCATATCTGATCTATACATGATTGAGCCAAAACTTCTATCCGCTCCTGCTAGAATCTTATCAGATAGAACTCTTGTTTTGATATTCTTCATGGAAAACTCACGGCTAGAAAGAAGATCTCAACTGCCCAGTTGTACTATGTAAGAAACAGTAACAGAGGTTGAATCTCCAAAGGATGCACAGGTCTAGATAATATACAACATGTCAACATAATTCTGCACAATTCAGACAGATGAAGCAGACATTTGACAAAAGCAACTCTGAATAAGTAAAAGGAGAAGGAGACTCACATGAAGCAATTGTCTACCGAGTTTTGATTCCTGTTGAAAGAGGCATTATTCTGCCAAGGAACGTTTAAAGGAAAACATATAGAGCTTGGGGAAAATTTACAGTGCAAGAAATGTAGAAAGCCAGAAGCACTTTATGAGCAAAGCCTGAAAAAAATAGATAGAGAGTTTTCCCTTTCTAGAAACTTGGTCCTGAGCAGTCCAAAGTCTAGGAAAAGCTTGGAGTTTGATTACCTGATTGAAATGATCCGCAAAGCTTCTTAAATGACTGAACTTCACAATGTTGGGTGCAATGTTCGCAGGGCCTTCAGCTTGATTATGCATCCACAGCTATTACCAACATAAATCCCTGTAGTTCAATACTACAACTTTAGCTATCTACTGCTGTTGAAAGCATTGATTGATGAATTGCTGGAATCCGCCTGCCCATTTTTAGCCTAATCATAACTGCTTAGAAATCTTGGCATAAATTGGAGGACAAACCTTCCCAAGACCAGCCGCCGCAATTGCACTTGTGGGACGCATTTCAGGCATGCCCTAGCCTCCCTTAGACCTTCTTCTCCTATAACTACAACAGAATCCTGTGCATGAGAAATAGGTATTAAAGCAGGTGGATTTACTGGCAGACAGATTTCCCGGTAATAGAGAACAGATATTTTTCAAAACCGCTGATGTTGGGTTGCAAGAGAACCAAAACCTTTGCAAGAAGAGCAGTATAAGCACAGTGATGATAATGGAAATCGTCATAAGCTGCCTATGAGATTAAGAAGAAAAAAGTAAGCACAAAGCTGATGCATATCTCACCTGAATGCTTGCCAAATGCCTACTGCTGCTCCCGCTTCATTTACATGCTGTCTCATAATTTTTATAATGAAATACCTATTTACCGTAAAAATGGGCACGAAATGCATCATCCTTGGTGCTTCAACTTCTGGATCTGCATCCTTGCTGGAATAGCCCTAACTCCGTCATGTCCATTCTTGGCTTGAAGAATCTCCTTCTGGACCTCTTCGACACAAACTAAGAACGAAGGACAATAAAACCGGCACACTGGATCAAGGAAGGAAGGAAGGAAGGGGCGATTAACCCTCCGAAAGAAGGAGGTCCGGCGGCAGAAACAGGGAAGAACAGGTTTTCTCTACGGATCTAAAAAAATATCAAACCTGCTTTGCTGAAGGCAGAAAAAAAAACTAATACGTGTCATTTCTTAAGGCAGGAATAAGATCGGAATATCCAAAAAGCATCTTGTCTATAAGAATTATATAGTTTAGACATAGTAAAAGGTCTGCCGTGTATCAGTTGGCCTGTGCTGCTAATAGTTATTTTCCAGCGTGTTCTTCAACAAAAAGCCTTTTGCAATATTAAATCTACAAGCCTTGTACTTACTTGCAACAGCCCTTATGAAAGCAGATGCTGGTATACTGGGTTGTGGTCCTCCTAACTCAACTTTACGGTACCAGAGTAAGGTTTGGCACTGTGTGCCAGAAAACGTTTACTTGTTGTGCCAAAATGGTTAGTGTTCTTATGCAAGGACTCATGTGATATAAGAATGACGAACTAATATGCGTTAAAGCAAACAATATCAAATTCATGCACCCTGCACCGCATTTCTTGGGCAAATATACTGTTCTGCCAGGCAAGTAATGCTTTGCTAGATGATGTTTATAATACCTTCCAAAGATGTCCTCCTGCACACAACAGACTATTCATATTGCATTAACACTGACAAAATACTGAACTATGTTTGTCTTCCTCATTCAGCAGAATGTCTTGGAGAAATTAACTTACCTTCCTGGCATTGAGATTGCTAGAAACAGCTACTTTTACTTTAACACATGTCAAGCATTATCAATTTCATTTTGAGATCTTCTGCCATGTTATCAGTAGCTTGCTTTATTTCTTCAAAAATCAACCTGTCTGTCATGTTGAGTAGCATAAGGAAGAGTAGGCATCCTGTGTGAGTTGGCATGCAGCACTTTTACAAAAACTTGCATAGTGTCTTTGACTCTCCTCTCACTGTGTCCTTTGTTTGAAGGATGATGGATGTCATGGAGACGAAATATCATACTGAGCGAACAGATAACCACATGGAACTTTATTCTGTAACAGAACCTTGCATTAACAAGTGGGAGCCAATAGAATTAGTAAGCTCACCAAATGAGTGCGTCATAGCATGCATGTTAAGTTATCGTCAGGATGGGATAGATTGTATCATATGTAAGACCCAAAGCCCAAAGCAATAGCATGTCCTGCAGCTCGTCTAGCACGCTCTACATCATCAAGCCTCCTACATGCCCCCAGCAATGTCACCCATGATGTCATATCAGGAAACAATGGCATATTGCTGATCATATCCTCTGCCTCATCCAGATATCCCATCCGTCCAAGAAGATCAATAGTACAATTATAATTTTCCACCTCCAAAAGAGATCCATGGCTTGGTCTGATAGACACAAACCAGTGCCAGCCCTCATTTACAAAGCCAGCATGGCTACATGCATATTGAATCTGAATAAATGTCACATCATTTGGAAGAAATCCTTCCTGACACATTTGTTCATATGCCTGAATGGCATTTTCAGCATGACCATGCTGGGCATAAACTAAAATCATTGCATTCCATGATATGATATTTCGTTTGGGCAGATTATAAAAAGCCCTCTCTGCATCTTCTAGTCCCCCACACTTACCATACATATTGAGAATGGCAGTTCCTACAACCACATCTTTATGCAAACCACTAGCTATTATCTGTGCATGTACCTGTTTTCCTTGCGTTACTGCTGTCTGGCTAAGTGACGCATTCAAAATGCTGACAAAGGTGACACCATCTGGCATTGAGCCTTCATGCTGCATCTGTTGAAAGAGTTTATGGGCTTCAACATCATGTCCATGAAGAGCATATGCAGCAATTATGGAATTCCAAGAACCAAGATCCTGAAAGGGCAATTTCTTAAAAGCATTGCAGGCATCTTCAGCAGTTCCACAACTTCCATACATGCTGATAACTGAAGATCCCAGATCCACATTAAAACCGAACCCACTCATTAATATATGCGCATGCATCCACTTGCCCGTAGCTAGTGCTAGATGTCCATTGCACTCATTCAGGATGCAGCCCAAAGTAACATTATCTAGCGCCATATTTTCTAGCTGCATTTGTCGAAATAAATGTATTGCCTTCTTCACATACCCATTCAATGCACAACCTGCAATCACTGCAGTCCACAAAATATGGTCTAGCCTAGATGCTCTATAAAAAACAGCAAGAGCATCCTCCATACTGCAACACTTTCCATACATGTTGACAAGTGCAGTAGCCACAACAATATCTAAGGCTAGGTCCATTTGTATAACTTGACAATGTGCCAACTTACCTTGAGAAAGCAGCTGGCAGCTAGCACATGCATCCAACATACTGATGAAGGTGACCTTATCAGAGATGATTCCATGTAGCTGCATTTGATGAAAAAGTCGGATAGCCTCTTCGCCGCGGTCATGTCGGGCAAATGCTGTGATCATAGAAGTCCAGCATACCTCATCACGCTCAGGCATTTGGTTAAAGATATTCAATGCATCATCTAATCTTCTCCAATTGGCAAAAGCTAGCACTATAAGAGACCATGAGAAGATATTGGGAAGAAATATTCTGTCAAACACCTTATTTGCCTCTTCCAAAGCTTCACATTTGCCATACATCTGTAGAATGAGATTTCCAATAAATGTGTCATGTGCATACCCATTTCTTATAAGGCTGGCATGAATTTCTTTACCCTCTAATACAGCTTTCGCATTCCCACATCCCCGCAGGATAGACACGTACAAATTGATATTTGGTTCAATGCGGCCTTGACGCAGCCCATCTAAGTTTTTTTTCCATGTTGTATGGGCTAGCTCTTTCCTAGACTTCTGAGATCTGTGAGTTTCAGGACATGCATATCCGTTTGCCAAAGCATGCGCTTTTCTTTTACTGTTGGGTCTTTGCAAATATCGGAGCACGACCCGAACTGATCCATTGTTAACTCTGCGCATAGGTATACTCCATATTAACTTCCATCAGTGTGCTACCAAAAATCAGCAAGCTGAATTCTGATATGAAAAGTATATGGAGGACCATCCTAAAATTCAATATTTGATAGAAACTGAATTGATGCCACGGGTGTAAGTACAAGGTTAGCACCTTCCCTTGCTAAATTAGAAAGAGGACATTTATGTATTAGTCCGTTTAGGCCCAAAGTACCCATTAAATGATGGCAGGCAACGGGCAAACTTGGGCAGAGACCGATGGGGAAAGACGGCGAAATTTTGAACTCGAACTCCTGTTCAGGTTAAACCCACACGGAGTGCACGGATTGGGGAAAAACGGTTGCTTTGGCAGCTTATCTGGGATGACAGAGATGACAAATATATGAATATGTTTTGCCTCTGCAATCCTATCTAGGATTACTGCTAGATCTTGTTTCTTGCCAAAGCAGCCTTCCTCAACCTCTCCGAGCAAGAATTATAACCACAACAAAGCACAAAAGAAAACCTCACTAGACAGAGATGTTGGAATTGGGCAAAATCTCCACATCCAATGTCACCTCAAGTATATTGAAATTTACCACAATGTCCCCACTTCATAGAAATGGATACATTGACAAAAAGATTTGATAGAGGATGCCCTTTATTACTACCAAGGTTTTTCCCTCGAAAACACTTCGGGGCAGGTTTTTTTAATCCTGACAGTAATCGGCTTGCTGCTCTCTTTGTTTAGGTCCCATAGGCCAATTGGTCTCGTGGTGATAAAAATCTATTCTATTCTATTCTATTCTATTCTATTCTATTCTATTCTATTCTATTCTATTCTACTTAAGTGAACTGATACCAAAAAATACCTTTTGACCAATAGAAATGCATCCTTGTAAAAACATTCCTGTAAAATCTCATGCTAGTGGTGCACGAATACTATGACGATTTTGCCTAACCTCTTGGCAATTCTTACATCGCAATGGCCTGTTTTATGAGGCACCATCCTCAGTGTGAATGCATCTTTTCTTTGGACTCCCTGGTTGAGGATGAGCAGCTGGCGGAAATGTAACATCTTCATTCAGAACCAAGAACCACCAAATAAATCACACCTCTATAGGTGTTCAAATAAGAAGTCAAATGATAAATCACACCTCTATAGGAGCGCTGAGGATGGTGGCTTATAAAAGAGGCCATTACGATGTAAGAATTGCCAAAAGGTTGGGCATAATCGTCGTAGTAGTCGTGCACCACCAGGATGAGATTTTGCAAGGAATGTTTTCAAAAGGATGCATTTTTTATTAGTTCCCTTATAAAGATAGGTAGACTTTTTTCGTCCACAACAACTGAATTATAAAAGGGCATCATATATCAAAATAATGATACATGATGCCCTTTTGGAGGGCATTTAAATAAATCGCACTATACTATAATGGTATTCCATTGATCAAGGGCATTTAGGGAAATAATTAAAATATATATATTAGAATTTGTACTATGAGGAGTGTATCAAGTCTTTGAACTGAAATGGAGTTGGCCACTATGAAGTGAACCGATACTGCACTCTAGTTTTGCCAAATGATAAAAGTTTTTAGCCAGACTCGATAGCTATTTCCTAAAAAATGTCTGTACCGAAGAAGTGGTTTAGTGGTGTTCAAAGAGGCTGAAGCATTGTTAGTTGACAGATGATGCTCTCCTCGGAGCATATTTGTTAAATTTCAAACATGTCATCTTTGAACCGTCCAAAAATGGATCAAATGACCATTCTGGAACAGGATTTCGAGTGTTACATTGCAAATTCTACTGCTAATTCCCTTGGTAAAACACTAATTAGGTAATCTCTCAACCATTTAGAAGATTTTCCAGCAGTGTAAAGCACCGATGATAGGGTATCAAATCAATTGGTCATTCGTGATTAAATTTTTTGCGTGAGTGACTAGGTCCACTTTAAATCTACGTCCTTAGAACTAACAAATTGACGAGGTCAATGTTTTTTTGTTAAGACTATTTGCATGAAACACTATGAACTTATGCATGAATAAACTTATGGATGAATGAACTTATCTATCTTCTAAACTGTTCCAAAAGGTCTCAGATCGTAGCTGTAGTCTATAAGAGATTTCAAGAAAATTAACATCGTAGCTGTAGTTTGTAAGATCATTGTTGTTATATGCAGTGAATAATTCTTTTCCATAATGAAGGTGGAAGTCAAGACGATCAATCTGCTCTCGTTTCTTTGCAATAGACCCTTTGCTTCACAATAGTTGCTCAACTTCTGGAAGAGCAGATTGGAAGGCCAATCCTCCATTTTAGCTTCTCAAATATCTTAGTTGTCTTGTAACACAAATGGGAGTATGCACCTAGGCCGAAGTCGCAGGTTCAAGCTAATCCATTGCTTGATAGCCATTCAACGACCATTTTTTAACAGGAATTCGGAGCTAGAAGATTTTGCACAATTTGCTTTTGACCTTGATAAAGCTACTCAAAATCAATTAGCTAAAGCGCGCAACAGTTAGAAGCTCACCAAATCCACTTTGATTCAACAACCTAGATTAAAAGCCCTAAAATAAGGGGGCTGCTTGGGGTGGCTCCATCCAAGCCGTCGATCTCAGGACCCAGCAGTACGGGATGCCGACACCTCAAACTATTGGATCAGGGCCTGAAATTGCGACACCTCAGAAGGGGGCAGCTCATGGAGAAGGCATGAAATCGCGACACCTCAGAAGGGGGCAGCTTATGGAGAAGGCCTAAAATCGCGACACCTCAGAAGGGGGCAGCTTATATAATTGTATATATAAATTATATAAGGATTCCCCTGGATTTTTCAAGATTATTCTAAGATTCCTCTAGATTCTCCAACATTCTATGTGTATCCTCCTAGATACGCTTATATTCTATGGAGATTCCCCTAGATTTTCAAAGATTATTCTAAGATTCCTCTAGATTCTCCAACATTCTATGTCCATTTTCCTAGATTCCCTTAGATTCTATGAAGATTCCCCTAGATTATCTGAGATTCCATCAAGATTTTTCTAGATTTTCCAACCAAAATCCAAGGTCATTCCTTTGTCAAACTGGTTAATCAACCCTCTATCAAACCGTGGCCGATCCTTCATCAAGATCCTTGTCAACCCTCGGTCAAATCCCTGGTCAACCCTTGGGAACATGACCGGTCAATTCCCGATCAAACAATATTTTCCAAAATTCTTTCAAAAGTCCCCTAGATTCTCAAAGATTCTACTGAGATTCTCATAGATTCTCCAAGATTCTACTGAGATTCCCCTAGATTTCCAAAGATCCCATGAAGATTCTCCAAAATCCCATAAAGAAACCCGAAGATTCTATTGAGATTCCTTTAGATTCTCTTGAGATTCCTCCTCTCCTCTCCCTATTGATCCAACAGCCGAGATTTGCTACACCAAATCGACTTTAATCCAACGGCCTAGATCAAAAGCCCCAAAATAAGGGGGTTGCTTAGGGTGGCAAATTAAAATAAGGGGGTTGCTCGTTTGATCCAACGATCGAGATTTGCTGCACCGAATCCATTTTGATCCAACGACCTAGATCAAAAGCCCCAAAATAAGGAGGCTGCTTGGGGTGGCAAAATAAAGTAAGGGGGCTGCTTGTTTGATCGAACGGCCGGGATTTGCTACACCAAATCCACTTTGATCCAACGGCCTAGATCAAAAGCCCCAAAATAAGGGGGCTGCTTGGGGTGGCAAAATAAAATAAGGGGACTGCTTGTTTGGTCCAACGACCGAGATTTTCTACACCAAATCCATTTTGATCCAACGGCTTAGATCAGAAGCCCAAAATAAGGGGGTTGCTTGGAGTGGCAAAATAAGTACGGGGGCTGCTTGGGGTGGAAAATTGAGGTGGCTTCACTCGAACCGTCCATTTGATCCAACGACTCAGATCAAAAGTATCAAATAAGGGGGCTAAAAATCAAGAGCTAGGATTTCTCCAACCCTTTTGATCCAACGACCCAGAGCGGGCTGAAAATCAACGGCTAGGATTTCTCCTCCCCTTTTTGATCCAACGACCGAGACTTGCTACACCAAGGGGGGCTGTTTGTTTGATCCAACAGCCAAGATTTGCTACACCAAATCCACTTTGATCCAACGACTTATATCAAAAGCCCCAAAATACGGGATTTGCTTGGGGTGGCAAAATAAAATAAGGGGGCTGCTTGTTTGATTCAACGACCGAAATTTGATACACCAAATCCACTTTGATCCAACGGCCTGGATTAAAAGCCCCAAAATAAGGGGGTTGCTTGGGGTGTCAAATTAAAGTAAGGGGACTGCTTAGGATGGAAAGTGGACATGGCGTAACATGAGCCATCTATCTCACAATTTGGACGACCCAGACGGAGACACCTCACAGTTCTAGACCAGGGCTTTATTTCGTGACACACCGGTGCAGGATCAGGACTTCATTTCGCGACACCTCAGAAGGGGGCAGCTTATATAATTGTATATATGTAAGAGATAGAAGGGCTATTTTAGTAAAAACCTAGCATGCACCTTATGCTCCCCCTCTATCCCTGAGGAAGTGGCTTGCTAACCCACATAATTATGTACCAAAGGGATATCAACATATTCAGAAAGATGTGCAAAGTGTTGCTCATATTAATTGGAGCATGATCAAAAGCAAGAGGATGGAGGCGAGAATTATTTGGTAAATCAAGAAGCGGCAAAAAAGAATGCATATTATGCACAGAAGAATAGGTAGCAACAACACCTACCACATTAGAGAAATTCGTAGTTGAAGAACACATTCTAGAAGCTGGCAAAACTAGGGTTTGCCATGGTGGCCAAAATTTGAATATCCCAAATCTGGCCTAGCTAGACTCATCAAAGCTATAAAATCTATCGCATTCCCCATCTTTCTAACCCGACTGTATGGCATCCCCATCTTTCTATCGCATCCCCATTTTCCTAACCCGGCTGTTCTGGAGACTGTATTAAATGCAACCCGATTCACTAAGCAATGTCAGTTCTAGAATAGCAATTTACTTTGAAATATATCATTCTCTTGGATTGTGTCCGGATTGAGAATTATGGCATATTTGCATTGCGAATTAGAATATGTATGAGTGGCCCATGCAACGGACCGGATCAAGATTCCTTCAAAGTGGATGTCTTATTAGAGGGTGAGAGCCCTGTTAGGCCTGGAATTCTAGTGCTCCACGAAGTGGGTAATACAAACTTCAAGTGGGTGGTAAATTCCATCCAGGGGACGTGAATTGCCAATGCGTCCATATGTAGAAAGGGCTAAAGCGTAGGCAATAGATGGGATTTCTAAGAGGTCAAATAGAAAGCAACGTACAAGCCACTCAAGTGGAATTCAGTCGCCTAGGCGTATCGTGTGTTGCCACGTGTCATACATTCCTTTCCAGGAATGTTGACTAGAGTTGAGTGTTTTTTTTATTTCCATTACATTTGGTATCTACTTCACATTCTAAATAACATTCCACTATTTCATTATGCTTTCACATTCTGCTTTACATTCATTTTTCATTCAACAATTTGACAGTTATATTCCAAAGTAGTGCTCCTGAATCAGGAGCTTCTGATAGCTCAACTTCTGATAGCAACTTTTGGTAGCAAGGAAATACCAGAGAATAGTTTGCTATATAACAACATGAAGAAGGAAGAGTAAACTAAAGTAAGCAACTGCAAAGAATTAAACCATAGAATAGACCATGTGTGAGGCTAAAGCTGCAAGATTGAAAAAGCTTATTCTGCTTCTTGTTCTGTTTCCGGACAAAGGCTTCTTGCATGACAAATACAGTGGTCGGCATGACCCGACTAACCTAACCCTAATGCTCAACCTAACCAAATTGAAAAGTCAAGATCTAGGCCTAAGAAGACATGGCAAGGGCGACATCGACAAAAAGAATAGCTGCAAAAAATACAGGCACCGGAAGTGAGAATCCAAAGGCGTTGTCTGGGATAAGGCTGGGAGAATGGGCGGCAGAAGCCAGCTGCAAAAGGAGCAAAAATCTACATCATGCAAAACTGCTTAGCGCCTCCATTGCTCGAAAATCGACGCCCTACCAAAAATCTGGAGAGAGAGAGAGAGAGAGAGAGAGAGAGAGAGAGAGAGAGAGAGAGAGAGAGAGAGAGAGAGAGAGAGAGA